>PVHY01007774.1:0-65374 GCA_004024945.1 Uropsilus gracilis | reverse complement strand
AGTGACTATGCGGTGGCACAAAACATTCAGCACATTAAAGTTTTCCCTTTTTCTACTTGCTTCCGAGAGTCCACAGAAAAGCATTAGATGCTTCCTGTGTTCTGTACAAATATATGTTGAAAGAAAGACTATATCACGGCCACGACTAAGGTAACTTGTGCCCACACTCTTGGGAACGCAACACCTTGCAGGCAGAAGGGACCTTTATGCTACACAGACTAGAAGGTCGGCAACTAGAGATAACTAGTGAGGTCTGAATGTGGGCACTGAGGGCCCCGAATTTCCACTCTAGAATTTACTGGAGGTGGGGGCAAAGGCGGGGCTTAGTTAGGCTCCAGGGAGCCCCTTAGTCTGGGGAAGAGGGGGAAGAGGAGGAGGAAGGGAAGAGGAAGGGGAGCAGAAGGACAGGAAAAGGTGGAGGGGGAGAGAAGGGGGGAGGGGGAGGGAGAGGAGGAGGGAAAGGGAAAGGGGAAGGTTCCCTGGAGTCTGCCAGAGAAGACAGTTGCTAGCCCCAAATGGCAACAGAGATGATGCTATTTTATTTCACTCTTTCTCACACCAGGGTCCATGTGCTACTAGCTTCATTTTATTTTTAAGAAATATTCATTTCACCATCATGGCATTTTTGTGGCAGGGAATACCAATTATTCATACAGTAATTATCTCCTTTCTCTTCTTTCCTGAAAAAGCCTGTATTTCACATGGAATCTGAACATGATAGCTGTTTCCTGTCCCAACCTCTCTTGCAGCTTATACTTAGGTGGGGAATGAATATCCGGGTTAGGAGATGATGTTTTCTCTTACTAACAGCATACAAACTGCCTGTTAGGGAAAAAAAAAGTGTGGAGGGAGAGGGTTACGCTAAGCAAATCAGTCAAAAGTAGAAAGACAAAATAGGAAGGTGTCGCTTATACATAGAGTCTAAGGGGAAAAGTAATAAAACCAAAACCCCGAATGAATCTTCGAAATCTGACTATAGAGTTGAGGCTACCAGACAAGGAAGGGAGGGGATAGAGCACAGAGGACTATGGGGGAGACTGTGTATGCTCTGGTGTTAGGTGTGGTATGATGACTTATACCTGAGGGGTGTGTGGACCACTAAATCATTCACAGTGTTGTAAACCAAGGTTACCTTAAAAAAATAAGAACATTAAACAAAATCTAAGGCAATCTAGAACTGTGCTATATGCCACATTTGTTGACATGCCTTTGTATGTACACACAACACCGTGAGTTCACAGTATACATGCCCATATCCTTATACACAGGTTTACAGTGTTTTGTAAACTTTCTTTTATGACATTATGAATAGTTGCAATTCTTCTACTCCATTAGCTTGGCTATAGAATAGTCTATAATTAAGTGGATGCTTGTTTAGGCTAACTTGACTTTTCATTTTTCTGCTCCATCTTGGAGATACCTCACCTTGCTTCATCTACCCTTGCCATGTGGTGAAGCATCTTTCAGGGGATGCTCTGACTTTAGGATCTCTCCACCCTTCAGCTACCCTGGATCTTTGCCCATTTCATCCCCAGGCTTCCTACTACAGGGGCTGCACAGTCACTGACCCCAGCTGTGTGTGTGTGTGTGTGTGTGTGTGTGTGTGTCCCAACTTTCTACATCCTCAACGCGGTACATATCAAAAATCTTGTATTTTTTTAACTTTGCAACTTGCAGGTAAATGTGTATGAAATAAGGGAGAATAGCAAAGAAAAAAAACAGTTGAAAACAATTAAGTCAAATTAAAACTAAAATAAAAATTTCCTATTGTTCATCATTTAGCTTATTTCCAATTTTTTTCCCTTAATTTGGAGATTCCTAAACATTATCTCAGATACCGCTATCAGTATGTAGCTAAACTCTAACTAAGCACTGGGTTATTTAACTCTTTTCCATGGCAATTATTCTTGTGAAGATGTTTGTGAAATTTCTACAAATCTTAATGTATCAGTTACCTATCACCGCATAAACCATTCAACATGAGATTTATTAATGACATTTAAATATATGAATATATATACATAACAGCTATATGTGTGTGTGTGTGTATCATATATATCTTACCTCACCTTTCAGTAGGTTTGAGCTCAGTTGAGTATTTCCTCTCCTACAGTCAATTGGGGTCACTTATATGACCTTGTTGCTTATTGGGGCTCCCTGACCCTCTCTCTGATGACTGGTGCTGTTTCTGATCTCTCTCCATGAGAGCTCAGTATCTCAAAAAACAAATGCTTTAAAAAAGGGCCCTTTTCAGAAGATTTCAAGAATCACAACTGGATTCTACAGGTCAAAGCACATCACAAGGTCAGTCCAAGGTCAAGGGTTGGCAAAATGGACTTCTTAAAGAACTTGTGGTAGATTTTAATTGATCCAGTTCTTGTAACTGGATTTGAGACCAAGTTCTAAAGAGTTCCACTCAGTAGTTTAAATACATCCCAGAATATAAGAGGAGCTAGAATGCACCACTGAGTGAGCCAAGGAAACTCTTTTTAAGATATAACATTGTTCGGTTAATCATATTATGAAAATATTTTGTTGTGTTAGATTCACCCCACACATATGGGGAATGCTTGGAAATCTCCTTGGTTTTGACACTCCACCATCTTGGTGTCCTTTCAACAGCTAGGTTTGTTTTATATATAAATATATGTGCGCTCATATGCATAGATAAGGTAAACCTATGCATTATTTACATATAAGCCTGCTGTTATTCATACATTGTGCAGAAGTATATTTCCATAGTGAAAAGTATTTTATTGTTTCAATCCAACTCAACTCTATTGTGATTACATCAGCAAGGAAAGTATATAAATATAGCCATTCAAAAATCCCCTGTAGCACTTATTTTTAAACTTTTCCTACCATTTGTTGATGTGTTGTATGTGATAAAGACCACACAGGATTTATATCTATAAATTTGTTTGAATCACATGGAAAAAAAAGATTGCAAACTGTTTTTTGAAGTGTCACCTTACATGGTTTTCACTATGGGATAGATTAACAAAAACATGAAAGGCATCTTTAAGTGAAAACACCACAAGTCAGCTTAGAAAGACTTTACGATTTATGATTTCATTTTTCGAGTCTTCAGCCTGTACCTTGCTAACCTATAATAGATTTCAATTGTCCCGGTCTTATATCTGTCTTCTTTCAACTACCTGTATTACTAAAACAAACCTCACATACTTTGATCTATATATACTTTCCTTCAAGACAGATAAGATTAGACCAAAAATAATCATCAGTTATAATGAGACATATAATGGCAGTTTTAAATTTATATATGTATATATATATATATATATATTTAATTGAGGTCTCATTGTTTTACATCACTGTTTGATTCAGAGATGAAGGTATCATATCATTTCAAATATATCTTTCCATGCCATACTTACCACCAAGGCACAGGAGAGTAACAAAGATTAAAGACTACAGTGCAATCATAAAAGGGATTTAAAGACATTAACAAAGAGAGGTTTTTTTGTTTTGTTTTGTTTTGTTTTTGAGACTAGGTCTCACTATTTTTGCCTGTGGAACTGCAGGCTCCCTTTGCCCGGGGTACCACAGACTCAAGCAATCCCCAGCCTCAGCTTTTCAGGTAGCTGGGATTACAGGCACGCGCCACCACACCCAGCTTATTTTTTTGGAACTAGGTTTCACTACGGGCCCCAGGTGGGACTCAAACCGCAATCCCTGGCCCCGGCCGCTTCATAGGCTGAAGCTTACAGGCATGAGCCACCGTGCCCCGCAAGAGAGAGGTTTTTATTAAGGTTACTTTTATTGAAGTAACACTGATTTATAATATTATGTAAGTTTTGGGAGTACAATATTGCAATCAGTGTCTGTATATACTTTATTAATTTCATCATTAAAAATCCGATTCCATTCTTCACCACAAATTTGATTCCTTTTGCCTGAACAAAGGGAGAGTTTTTAAATAATAGAATCAAAATATGAAATTTGAGCTGTTAGTCTGCACGCATGTCACAGACGTTCGTCATGGTGCCTCCAGCTTCTTGGACTGCACTTGTCCAAGTATGACCCACACTCCATATTTAATCCCTTGCTTCTGTGAATAAAATGCTATTGGAACAGATCTCTGTCACTGCTCTTACTCTGCAGTGGAAGAATTGTGTAACTATCATAGACACCATGTAGTCTGCACAGCCTCAAATAGTTATTCTTTGCCTCTTTATGGAAATGTCTGCTGACTCTGCTCAAAGCCTGAGATTTCCTTTGTCTAGATCAAGGAGAGCAAAAAAAGTAAAAACATGGTAAGCAAAGGCAGGAGACATGTATAGTTTACTGGAAATACTGTTTTATCAGCTTATCATCAAATGTTTTGGGTTTGTTGACCAATTGTTAGATGTGCAGATCTGGGTAAGCTCTACAAACTTGGCTTCTGTGTTTTCCAGAAACTCTGCTACATTTAGCTCCTACCTCATAATGTGAGTCAATGAACAATCTTGAGCAGCTTTGCAAACTGTACAGAAGCAGAACTTCAGTGAATAAATGGTCATTGCAGTAGTCATTTGGTGCTGCTCACCAGCTTAGTCTTCATCACTTCAGCCTTTCATATGCTTAGCAGAATTGCAATACCTTCTCTCTCTGGAGTGAGGCTTGACTGGAGAATTTGCTTTAGCCGATGAAAATTGAAGTGATCTGGTCACTTTGCAAAATAGTCAGACCTGGAAAAATATTAGCCATATTGGTTAGAAAATCCAGGATAGGTATCAATTTTGGTTAATAATAATAATATATTGGTTCATCATTAGTTGTGACAAGTATACCATTGCCATGCACAAAGTTAATAACAGGGAAAACTGGGTGTGGGGTTTGAACTTTGTCCTACCTTTGCAACTTTTTATTATTCAAAAATATGATAAAATTAAAATGTTTAAGAAAGATTATTTTGAAGATCATGGGGACATGTGTATTTTTAATAATTGGCAATTTCAGGGTCTGATCAAGACTTAGAGGAAAATGTTTCCTTTGATGTTCATATATATGTTCCTTTTATTAATTCATCAGTGTGTTAATTCACCTAAACAGATAAAGGTAAATAACTGCCTTATATCAAACCATGAACCAAGCAAGAGCTGTATTGCTGAAAAACTCAAAGATTTATTCACATTTCATCTATTACAGTTATTACTAAATTAATCCTTTAGGTCATCTGAGTTGGTCTTACTTTTTACCATTGTCATTAATGTAAAATATTCCTGAATCCATTTCTCTATACCCTTTAAAAAACATGTTAAGGCTATAGAGATTGAGTTCAGGCCTGTGTTGTAACAGACATATTTTTCAGATTTTCTTCCTGCCAAAATAAATATATGTAAACCTCAACTGACCATCTCAACTCAGAACACAAAGATCATTGCTAAGAGAAAAAGATGAATGGCCGGGCATGGTGGCGCATGCCTGTCAACGGCAGCCTAGGAAGCTGCGACCAGGGCTAGAGATAGTGGTTCGAGTCCCGCTGGGTACACGCAGTGAGACTTAGTGCCCCCCAAATAGCTGAGCATGGTGGCATGCGCCGTAATCCCAGCTACCTGCACGGTGACTCGTGCCTGTAAGCTTCAGTCTATGAAGCGGCCGGGGTTAGGGATCACGATTCCAGTCCCGCCTGGGGCCCGTAGCCAGACCTAGTTCCAAAAAAATAGCTGAGTGTGGTGGCACATGCCTGTAATCCAGCTACCTGGGAAGCTGAGGCTGGGGATTGCTTGAGTCCGTGGTACCCCGGGCAATGGGAGCCTGGGGTTCCACGGGCAAAAATAGCGAGATCCAGTCTCAAAAAAAAAAAAAGTGACATTTCTAAATTCAGTAAAGTTCAGTACAGACTGCTAAGCAATTGACCGACTGAAAATGAGGTAGCAGCATGCAAAATAGAATAGATCCAGGTTTCAGTTTTTAGTGCTGAGAAACTTGAAATTATCTCTATATTATATAATTTATATTTTCTCGTGTAAACACACACAAACATTTGGATGAACCTTGTAGTAAAATTCATCTGCTGCATGAAACTGAAATCAATCTAAAGTAAAATAAATAAATAAATAAATCTCTCCTTAACATATTCTATTTATATATAGTCTACTTGGAGCTCACAGGCAGTTTCTTTAAAAGCTCGGATTGCAGATAATGAACTATATGGTTTTATAGACGTTCTCACAGCTAGGCATTTGGAATTATTATTTCCACTTACAAATGAGGAAGATAGCTCAAATAAGTTAGCATAAACTACTAAATATTATATGGCAAATTAGCATTGTATCAGTGCTCAAATCCACCTTCCTAATGGGTACAACCAAAAGTCTGATTCAAGAGTGGAAAAAATTAATTTTGAGCCCTTATGAAATGTGGAATGCTGCTTCAGGCAGAGATATTTCTGACTTGTGTACAGAATATGAAATACATATATTCTCATCAATAAAGCTAACCATGGTGACCAGGTTAGAAACAGAGAGGTAGGAATCTGATTCTTTCTAAGGGTTTCTCACTAGCACTATTTTTAATTTGAATTTCTGGGGTGCACCTGAGAGAGATGACTGGATATAAAAGGGCTTCCTTGAGAAATAGCATTTACTGAGCTAGCAAAATGGTGCCCGTGTTGTTGAGTCTAGTCCAAGGGTGGTCTCCTCCCTCTTTTCCAGCTGATATCCATGAACATTTTTATATTGAACTATACCAAACATTTAAAAGTATATAGGATGCATTTAAATGCTTAAAAAAAAACACAACTGTGTAGTTACTGCTACCCAACAGTGCTGTTCTGTCAACTCATCTTTACCCACCCATTTCTGTTCCTCCTTTAAAGAAAATTCCTCTCTAATTTAAGTATCGTTTCATTTCATTCTTCTTCATAGTTTTGTCACCTACCTATTTTTTCTATCTAATAAATTAGTTTGGGTTGGTTTAGACCCTTCTGCAAATAGGACAGCTATATAGCCCTATTTTATGCATCATTGTATGTTTGAGATTCATCTTGTTAAAAATGGGTGAAGCCTTGCTTTCTGTACTTACTCTCATCTCAAGAATACTTCACATTTGGGATAAGCATACTTTGCCAGAATTTCAGTAATATCAACACTGTTGATATGAATATCCTGATGCCTGTCTCCCCATCTAGATCACATGGTAGTTTACTAGAAAATGCTCTAAAGAAGATAATGGAGCTGCATAGTGACATAGAAATATTCACATTTATTAAAAATTCACTTTCTTTCCTTCAAAAGTGAGTAGACCAGTTTATATTTGCACCAACACATGCATGCTTGTGGTCTAAGGCATCTTTGATATTTTATGTATGCCAGCTATAGTGTTTTATCAACACTTTCCTAACATTTTCATTTTATGATTCAACTGAACAGTTTTCCTGTGTTTACGGCCATTTCTGCTTCAAGTGGGAAATGTTCACCTTTTTCTTTCTCATTTTATTTTCAACTCATTCTTTTTTTATAAGAATTTTTATATATTCTGGATACAAACTTTCTGTGTATTTTATAATAGAAGTAACTTCTTCTCTTTTTAGTCTTTTTGGAGTAGCTTTTGATGATGAAGAGGCTGTGTTTCTAATTTTAATGTGTTTGAATTATAGAATCTTTCCTTAGTGTTTTATATTTTATGGACATTGTAAACAAATATTCATCATATATTTTCAATATACATATGACTTCAAAAGGGTTGGTATTGTTTTGTTGAACTGTAGTCTATCATGTAGGTACAGTTTTTAATATTTATTTTTGTTTATATATTTATATATGTGTGTGTGTGTATTACATCATTGTACTCCCCAGGGTTCTCCCACCACCATATCACCCATGAACTGTCAATATAGACACTGTTTTTAACATTGAAACTCAGTCTCTTTTAGGTTAGTCCTTCTCAAGCATTGTTATGACCTTCCGTTTCCCACCTCCCTAACCAAACATTCTTTGTGAGACATAACCACAACTAGTGGAAAATTGTTCTCAATCCCTCAAAGTGATAATAAATAACTACTACTGGTTGGCTTAAATTTTAACTTCATTTCACCAAGTCTATCTCTTCTTCAAAGTCAGAAATTTCAGAGATCTTCTTGCTTGTCAAATGATTGTGTCCTATACCATCACAACCCAGCATTATGAATTACTTCACTTATCTATGGAGGAATATTTTATTGAAAAAGAAAGAAACAGAAACAATGAATGAAAAGATTTCTTTCTAATACCACATGTACTTTCTTTTGTAGCCAGACCCACATCAAGAGGAAACGTTTGCCAATTTTTAAACACTCAAATGAATTGTTTACCTTATAAACAGGCAATTAAAGATTTTTTCATGTTTCTCTTCAGCCAAATAGCATGACTCTTGACTCAAGACAGTTCCCAACCACAAAACCTTTCCCCAAACAATAGATGCACAGAGACATATACAATCCCTTTAAAAGACACAAAGATGCTTCTAAATATACTTCCTTGTTATGAAGTGAAGAAAAATATTCTAGAGAAATCCTTGGATTAAGAATTAGGAGACATGTGTTCTAACCTTAGATGTCAAGCTAGAATTACTCTCCATGCCCCAGTTTTCTCATTTGCCAAAGGAAGGTAATGAATTAGCAATCTCAAATTTCTTTTGTTTCATTTTGCTTAGTTGTTTAAATAAATATATATATATATGCATATATATGGATACACATTTGGCACATATATGTATATATATACATGTATACACTTACAGTCTGAGCTCTGTTGGAGTAAAAAATTCACATTTTCAATGATCAGTCTGTATATTGGTTAAGCATATTTTTTGGTGGAGAAGCAACAATAAGTGTCTCAAGTCCAACAGTAAGTGTCTCAAGCCAAAGTGACACTTTGGAATAAGAGTAGAGGCAGTTCAGTACAGTAGCCTAAGTGTAAGTAGACACAGTATCTAACTGCAGTCACAGACCTCCCTGCTTCTCATGTCGGAAACAACATATTTCTGTTCAGTTCTGGTTTCAGGTATATTTTCATTGTGCATGAGCTCAGACAAAACTTACAAGCTGTTTTTCATGTAAGTTGATCTTGTTTCCCATGTGTTGGCATCTCTATTTCAGATTCACTTCCAAAGAGAAGAGTATTTTAAATAGCACATGTTTAAATTTAGATCTTTTTGTTAATTCTTTTTTCTTTTTGCTATTTTTTTCTTGTGCTTTATTCTAAAAGTAAAGCCTAAAGTTCTTTTTTTTTTCCTGTGTGGTCTCCCAGAATAGTTGAGGAGAGGCGATGCCCTCAAAAGTTGATATGTCAGTTCTGCTGAGCAGCAGAATGGAAAATTGAATGTGTGTGAAGACCCATCTGTGATTAAAAGGTGAGATGTTTGAAGAATCAGATGAAGATTGGATTGGTTATGTAGAACACAGAGTGTCAGTGAGACTGAAAAATAAGGAAGCAGAGACATTGAGACGTTGAGAACTAATAAGTGTGAAACTTCAGATTATTCATGGTTAACTTAGTAATGCCATTTTAACTTCACCATGAAGAAAAGTTTGTATTCTAATGTGTTAGGAGTCATGTGTGCAATGAAGAAGAAATGAGATGGAAGAGACTGATGGTGATCTGTGAGGCTAGCCCACAGAACAGGGATCCTGGGAAGCATGTTCAGGTCCCATTTTAAAAAAGTTTTTGTGAAGCCCCTTATGAATCCCAGCAAGGAAATGTTACAATGATGTAATGAGGAAGCAGTAAAGTGTGTATGACATGCAGCTGGGAGGATGCAGGGATACATGATAACAGGAGAATTTACCTGTGGGAGCAACAGTCATTACTAATAGGTCATATGGCTCTTGGGACATTACAAAGAAGTTAGCAATCTGGGTTACAGGTGAGAGACATGCTGTTGCCCACCCTCTAGTGTGCCAGGGGGGCCTAGAGAGATAGGAAGTTTTCCTCTTATCTAAAGCTCCATCTCTCAACCTGTTTTCACATTCCACATTAATGAAGAGGTAAGGCTATTTTACTTTCTGACACTGCTGTGGGAACAAATCATCACAAACTTGGTGATTTAAAACAATAGAAATTTATCAGAAGTCTGAAATTGTGTTTCATGGGGTTAATATTCATATGGGTGGCATGGCATTGCTTTGAGAGGTTCTAGCAGAGATCCCATTCCTTCCTTTAGAGGTGGCTGCACTGGTTCACAGCCCCATAGCAGTGATGGTTTCACTGGAACTCATCTCTGATTTCATCCGTGAACCTGTTCTAAAGTAAGGAACTCTAGGATGTGCTTCAACAAAACAAGAGAAGAAATAAAAAAATTATAATAAAAGAAGATGTAGGATCTATGTGTGAGTGCAAACAGTGAAAATTTATTACAGGATGTCCTCCCAATATCTTGCAAAGCATCTTATTAGATTGGGACAGGAGAGAAAGAGGCTCCAAGAAATGAAAGATAGCTGTTGACTCATTCTTTCAGCTTTACCTGGAAACAACTCCTCTGACTCCAACCCTCCTGTCTCCTCTTTAAAATGGAAATAATTATAATTACGTTTGACTCAGTAACCCAACATGATCTCTTTATTTCAAGATTCTAATGGTAGCATTGCAGGTATCAGAGTGGAAGCCTCAACCTGTCTCTTAATAAGGTTTACACAGCTTCTAAGCTTTTAGAAAGAATATTAGCAACGATGGATGGGTTTCCTTATACTTATATAAACTCAGCTGCATATATACAAACTCAGTTGCTATTATATTCAATGATGAATAAATTGAGTTCCAGAACAATATTCAGTGGTTCACAATAGGGAGTAAAATAAATAATAGACATAGAATCTTATTTTCTGAAATATAAAGGAAGTAACAAAATAGAAGTCAGTTAAATGGTGAAGGATTAAGACATTTATTTTTTCTCCAACAAGTAAAGCTAATTAAAGGGATGAGATAGTGATCACTGATTTAACACAAATGCCGGAGACTTCCATTTACCTCATAGATCTACTGTCTACATTTTACCACCCTGATCTCTGTTCTACGAATGACTTTCTTGGATAACACCCGAAAATACCCTTTCTTCCCCCTTGACTTTTGCTGGGGATCATTGAATAGAATAGGAACTCAAGGAAGAATTTTGTAAGGTTAGAGATTTGATCCTGCCTGGCACCTTTACTGTCCGGTTACTGAAGTCAGATTCATCCCTTCACTATAGGCAGCCCTCCTACAAACTCTTCCCCTACTGGCTTCTCTGCCCTCTCTCTTCCTCCATTCCATTGGTCTCCCTTATCCATTGTGAATCTACACTCTGTCCACAGTTTTATCATAGTCCCTTTATTAAACTCTCTTCGAACTATCTTCTTTTGTGAAATTCATCTGTTTCTTGCTGGAATTCTCACTGATGCAGCAGAGCAGAGAGAGTCAAACAAATGAAACCATATGTAGGAAGAGTCTGTGTGAAAGAAGGGGTGATGCATGCAGAAGAATGTGGGAGTGGTTCTCAATTTGGAAGCAAGAGATAAAATGGGAAACAGAAGTCAAACATGAGAACAAACAGAGATTCAAGTAAAAGTTCATGTATGAGGAGAGTAAAACCTGCTTCTCACTTCAAATAACACTAGCAGCCAGACTACTGACTGTTCACATGTGAAAAGATATAAGAAAGTTCATCGTAGAAAATTTTTATATATTCAGATATTTAAATACTCATAAAATGTATATCACATGAAACTGTTCTAAGTAAGTGACTCTAGGATGTGCTTCAACAAAACAAGAGAAGAAATAAAAAAAATAATAAAAAAGATGAGGGATCTATGTATGTGTGCAAACAGTGGAAATTTATTCCTGGATGTCCCCCCAATATCTTGAAAAGCATCTTATTAGATTGAAACAAGAGAACCAGAAGCTACAAGAAATGAAAGATAACTGTTGACTCGTTCTTTCAGTTTTACTTGTAAGCATCATATTTGTTCCTTTTTTTAGATAAATAAAAATGGACTATTAGATACTAAGGTACTGACTTTTCATGATTGTGATATATTTTTCCTGGTATCATATGACTAGTTAGTTTTTTCATTATCCTAGGGAGTTTGAAGTTCATCTCTAATTAAATATGAGTGTTTTTTTAATGATTTTATCATGTTCTACACAGAATATTTTACTCACAAGATTTAATCAAACACTTGCCTCCATTTTGTTTCCTTTTTTAAATTGAATTTAACCCTTTAACTTTCTAGAGATAATTTTAGTTTGCAATAGGAAGATGACTGTATATTTGAAGTTGTTTTTAAAACAGCTTCCATTATCCATCATTCAGTGACCCATTTTCTTTCGCATTTCTGTTATTTTTCATAAGTTCACATATGGAATTCAACACACAGAAAAAGTGTTTAAATAAAAAATGTATAGTGCATTGAATCTTCACAAACAGCACACACCTAGAACAGGAAATACACTTTGATATGAAATCCCAGATTTCCCTATCAGGCACCTTCCCTGATACTATCAGTCAGATACACACAAAAGAAATAGTCATATCGAATTCGAATCCTGTTTTTATGGTTTTGCCCTTTTTTTCAACTTTACATAAATAAGTATATAATAGCATGATCATGTCTGGATCTATTTTCCTGGCATTCTGTGTTCTTTGATTTCCAAACATTTGGAATTTTGTAATCATCTTTTAAAGGTTGTTTTAGCTTACTTTCTCCAAGATCAAAAATCTCTCCAAGAAAGGGAGAAATATATCCAGTTAAATTCTGTTTTCTCCCTCACAAGCTGGGCAGTTGGTGAGACCTGTGATTCTTCCTTTAGCAGGTAAAATGTGTCCTGGCACTATGTATACTTAAGCATCATCATCAGATATGTTTGCTTAAGCATCATCAGAGAAGAACATTGTCTTTCTATATCCAATGACTACCATTTTTCCAAAGTTTGGCTAGTGGAATTCACAGTTCTTTAGGTTGTCATATTCTGAGAAAAAAAAAACAAAACTATAATGTGAGGCCTGGGGAGGATAATGGAAGTCTTCTGTGCTTCAATATGCACAATTAACCCCTTTTTTGGAGAACAGATTTTATGAGAGCTGAAATTTCTAGAGACTTCTCCAAAGACAAAACAAGAAAATCTAACTATAAAGCCAGGGTAACTTTATCTGGTTCAAGGGTACCTTTAAATGCATTGTAAGACATTTAGTCAAATAATTTTGCTTTAATTACAAATAAATTACTCTTCTTCTTATGAAATTGTCATGGGTGTTTTAATCTCTAGTAATGTCATCTTCCATCTGGATTTATCGGTAAGTCCTGGTCATTTTCCACATGACAGAAGTCAATTCCCTAGAACAAATGAGCTCTTTCCTGAGTACTTAAGTATTTCAACATTTCCCCTTTTCCTGCCTGTAACCTATGAATATCATGGTGCTCTAAAGAGAGTTTCCATCCCAGATACTGAGGGCACAAATGACGTCCCGGTTCAACAAAGTGAGTCAGCCTAGCAAAACTGTGTGGCCCCTGTAATGTGGATGCTTCTGAATGTAAACAGTGACCTTGTATAATCCCATCTGAACACCCTCATGGGAGGAGTCATGCTTTGTTCCCAGGGGAAAAAAAAAATAATAGACAACTGGGAACCAGAGAGAGGAAAAGTGAACACAATTGATTATGTAACTAAGTTAGTCCCTTGCATGTCTATCATGCATTTTAAGTAATTAAATACTTTAATATTCGTGATCTGCATGAACACTACCACATGGTCAGTTAGGTCATGTGTCCCCATTTTACATGGAAGACGAATAATGTGAAATTCTTAGATCTTCAGGGTCCTAGCATAGTTAGAAGTGCTTGCACAGCCTTCTGTCATTGGATTGTAGACATTCTCCTAAACCACATCCTGATTCCAAGACCAATTTATCCCCCCAGATAAGCAGCAAACACTAGTTTTTTCACTGTCTTTCACCATAGGTTTCCAGGAACATGGCAACAAGCTTAGATATGGTAGGCGTTTCCTCAACTAATGGAATGATTAACTTGTGGGGAGAAGGATTGAAGGTATACTTATTCTTTCAAAAAGCATAAATAAATAAAACAAAAACAGATGTCTCAGAGTCAAGGGGAGTAGCCAGATGTTTGGACAGAATGATACATGGGCAGATGCATCAACTCTTAGGTGGAAGTCTTCTGCTGCCCAGGATAGCTTGACTACATTATTGCGTCACCTGCCTGACATGTCACACAGACGCCATTGCACTTATTCTGGCAGCTGAGACTCCTGAACTAGTGGTATGGAGTCTAATCTGAAACCTGAAACTGAGCTTTGGTCATGCCATGTGCAGATGGACTTAGGAGCTGAAGGGAAGATCACAACAGGGGATGCAGGATCGGCCTTAATGGGCGATCGCGGATGGGAACTATTGGACGGAGTAATAAGACCTCCTTGGGCTAAACCCTAACCATATGAAGCAGGAGATGGAAGAAAAAGGCTGATGAATTTCTTTTCTTTCTCCCTTCTCAAAACTACTCTGTGTCCCTCCAGAGTAAATGCTATGTGCTGGAGGACAGGGCTCACCACATCCAGTGGTTTCTCTTTGAGGCTTGTGGTAAAGTGGCCAGTAGAGAAATCCTATACATTTCCATCTTTTCTTGCTTCATTCCTATTTATTCATTCATTCATTCATTCATTCATTCATTCATTTGCATTTATTTATTTATTTGACCCTCTACCCTGCCCCTAAATGCAGTTTCAATGTTTTTATCCTTGCCCTTTGCTTGAAAAGAAGTTATGCTAAGAGCTTAGTTACTCCTACTCCAAACTAGCTATTGCAACAATGGGCACATTGTACTGCTCAATAAATTCTGAAATACTGGATTAAATAGAATCTGAGATAAACAAGTCAATTGTTAATGGGGGGTATTGGCATTTTCAATTTATTTCTTAATGTGAGATGAAAGGTTAGCATTACTAATGGGAGAGGAAATATCTGGAAGCAAGTTCCCTTTCCTGCACTTTGAAACCATCATCTTAACATGAGATCCTTTTCATGTACCCCAAGCTGAGGATCAATCTGGGGAGACCTGAGTGGCAGGGTTTTTACTTGCCGAGTCACTCTCTGAGCAAAGCCTAGACTCAATCAAATGACAGACTCCCTGTCTCAAAAATATCCTTTTTTAAATATAAAACTGTCTCAAAAATATCCTTTTTCAATAAGTCACTATGAAAACTCAACCAGTCACTGCTTATCTTAATGATTAATGTAATCTAATTTAGAGTTGTCATCTTTTAAAAATAAAAGATTTTATATAAATATTCTAGATATAGAAAAGTACAAATAGACACAATTAGGTGGGAACACATATCTGTGTATACTAGCTGTATTCCTTTGCTATCTTATATGAAAGTCAATTATTCCATTCAATTAAGAAACAGTGATAAATACTTTGAAGCCATGTTATATTCAACCCAACATAAAGGGTGTGTGTGAGAAAGAATCTGAGGAATATGTGTGGCTAAGTGGAGACTTGTTATCTCATGTTAAATTTCCTTCTTTAAGAGAGAGTAATATTGTTTGGCAAAACAAGAAAGTGGGTATGTGATAGCTCTTTTTTAAATGAGATCGTTATCATTAGACACTTAAAATGAGCATTTTATAATCAGCATAGAATGTGCCATGATGTTCTAAACATATCTCTGTACTGATTAACATTTTTGTCATTACCCTTATGATTATTACTTTTATGGGAAATTGTCAGGGGTATCATCAGTCATTTTGTTTTATCTCATACAATTTGCTAATCTCTTCTCGTGGTAGCCATGCTGAATTGCTAGTAACTTCTGTTATGATAGTGTTTTGGAAATGGGGCTCCTGGGAATCATAATGAAATGAGCAGTTAGAGAGATGAATTCTTCCTCTACCATGTGAACACACAGAAGAAATTCATATTGCAAAGCTAGAAGAGGGTCTTCCCTAGGAATAAAGTTGGCTAGAATATTAATCTTCTAAACTTTCTTTGATTTTCCTTCTCTTTAATGATCTTCTCTGCCAATGATATCTTTTTTTATATGGTTTGTTTTTTTGTTTTTTTGAGACTAGGTCTTGCGATTTTTGCCCATGGAACCACAAGCTCCCGTTGCCCGGGGTACCACAGACTCAAGCAATTCCCAGCCTCAGCTTCTCAGATAGCTGGGATTACAGGCGCGCGCCATCACACCCAGCTGTTTTTTTGGAACTAGGTCTCGCTACGGGTCCCAGGGGGGACTCGAACCCCTATCCCTAGCCCCGGCCATTTCATAGGCTGAAGCTTACAGGCACAAGCCACCATGCCTGACCTGCCAATGATATCTTAAGAACACTAAATAAGTTCAGTTACAATATTGGTGTACAAAGACAAATGATAGGGTAGCAAAACAAGGCAGACAAATCAGAGAGAAGAATCACATCTTCCTTATTTTCCTCCACTTGGGACAGAGTTATCTCTCTCTTTTTTTTTAATTTGAAAAATTCATTTTATTGATTTGTCACATTTGTGCATTAATTAAATCTGAGTTCAACTTTACTAAGGAATAAGTACTCCTCAACATAGTGTATGGAACTTAGTAGAATTCCAGAGCTCACTTAAAGTGTCTTTTGTCTTCTATTTAAGAAGGCATCCCTCATGACATCAGCACTAGGCTTTTACAAAATTTCATTGCAAAAAGAGAGCAAATATACTGGATGGGATTCCAGTCTTTGACAAAAACATCATTACCTCACCAGCTAAACTGTGTGCCTGAAAGTCATATGAATCTTGTTCTATAATATAAAAGCATATGAAATCTGAGATAAAAATTTTAAATTGTGTTTCCAAATGAGCTGGAAGACATTAAAAATGCTGTAACATAAAAGGTAAAACTTTGATAAGAATTTTTTTAAGCTTAGGATGTTACTGAGGGAACTGAGTGAAGAGTCAGGTAAGACACATTTTTGGTGCAGCTGTGCTATTTTTATCTGGTCTTAACATACTATGTTCTCTCTTTTTTAACTATCTATTTAGAGTTTGCTTGACAGTAACTATGCTTAACTTTCCTCACTATTTCCACCTCAGTGTCTCCCTTGTCATTGTGGTTACCTGAAATGGTTGAGTACTAGTAAACACCACAAAAGAGGGAACTCTGTTTTTTCAGTCTATGCATATCAGTGACATTTGAGACCTCACTGTCAAAGTGAGTTTTGATAGATGCAAAATGTCTGGCTTACTCTCTTTTTGAAATCAATAGCATTTAATGCTTACCTCAACTTTGCCACAACTGCTTTTCAGATGAGTGAACCAAGACTCAAGGTAGGCATTGCCAAAGTCATATACCTCTTACGCATAGAGCTGGAAAAATAGCCTGAACCTTCTGATCCTGGATGGTATGACTTTCAGACATGGAATAGCTATATCCATAGGAGATGATGAGAATTGAAGTTTTAGGGAGCAGGTCTCAAGTCTGAGGACTCTTCCTCAGTTCTTGTCTTCGGCAAAGAAAGAATTCAACATTGAGACTAAAGTCACAGAAAATATGGATAGGCAAACAGGAAGAAGAGCAGGAAAGTACTCTGAGCAGAATGGGGTCTCAAGTGGGTAGCCACTGGGGTGAGAAATAGGTGGTTATGTGGATAGAGTGGACAAGGATTGGGAGTTTTGTTGTTTGGTTTCTCTGCACTATGTCTCTTGTTAATTGTCTGGGGTCAAGGAGACTCCTAAACTACTGAGGTCCACGGAGATGGTGGAATTTTCTTAGGCTGCTGAGTTTGTGGGGTCTCTTAGACTGCCCGGACTCATGTCACCTGACCTACCTTCCCCAAATAAGCTTTGGCCCATTGCTTCAGTGCTTTTTATTGTGTTAGTGTTTTGAACATTCCAGTCAGGCTGATTAGTGGATCTAGGGCATTTGGGCTTAGGAGCAGTGGGGAGAACATCTTCCTGGTTCCAATCAGCTCCTTCTCAATCAGACTGATTGATAAGTGGACTGATAAGTGGACTTAGACACCCTGTTTTAACCTATACTCAATTCCTAGCTTCCTCCTTCAGCCAGGTAGATACAACCCAAATCTGGGCAGATCCCTAATGTGTGCTAGGGGACTCACAAGTGGCATGTGCCCCAAACAACTTTCCCCACTGAGGTGAAGCTATGTGATATCTATGAGAGAAAATGAAAGAGTATGAAAGTCCTAGAACAGAAATTCAAGGACTGACTTGAAGTCTGAGCCCCCACTCAATGTAGCTAAAAGCCTTGCCTTTTAGCAACGGGTGAAGAGACTGGGAAAACGAGCAGTTTCAGAGTCCCCTTTTCTACCTGGAATGAACACTGTGCAAGTTTGTACTGGATGAGTCGGGAGGGATTTGGGTGAGAAGCTGAGAAAGGGAGTACAACTGGTTCTGAAGCAGCAAGTTTCGCTATTTTCTGCAGTCAGTTGAGGTTCCGCTAAAATCCAGCCTGCACCGACGTGTTGACATATTGGATGCCCGTGAAGCTGTTTTTTTGACACCTAGAGGAAGAAATTGGACGTATACCAGAGGAACAAGAATCTGTTTGCAGGTTAGGTCTGAGCAGTGCCTGACCACAGCTGTATCTTGCAGAAAAGACATAGATGTCTACAAAATAAGCTTTATGGGGACTTGGCTTCAGCTCAAAACCAAATAGCAAGAGAAGCAAATGTTATGTGACAACTTAGAGTAGATAATATCTTTCCAATAGGAAAAAAAATATTGGCAGATTCAGCACCCACACATTCTCAGGGAATATGTGTATTAGCCAGAGGATTCTGAAGCAGACACTAGTTTTGGGAGGGGCTGAAGCCAATGACACTTTCTTCCCATTTTCAAGTCCCCTGTATGTCTCTGAGAGGTGATTTCACTGACTTAATCTCTGTTATTTGGGTTTAACTAATTTGTGGTTTTATTTTAGCTTACTTTTGAAGAAAATTAATCGAGCACCCAGTATTGAAAGTATACATGCAATAAATGAAAACAAAAGACCAAAAATCCCAGCAACTTGTTTCTTGAGTTTATTTTTTCTGAATTCTCTTGTATTCTTTCGATTAATCTTTCTGAGTTCTAATGTACTCCTTTGGCTTATCTTTCAAAGTTCTCTTTTATTACTTTGACTTCTTCCCCTCAGTTTCCTCTATCTCATTAAATTTGTTTCTTAGAATGCTTCTGAACTCTCTATTTGATAGAAATACGTAGTCTATTTTCACTCTTAGGATTCTGAAGAGTTGGTTTCAGTTTATGACATTGTTTTCTTGAAATCTCATATTTTCCTGTTATATTGTTTTCTCATTTTGTTTCTTTGTTTCTTGTTCTTCCATTTTGTTTTTGTCCCCTGATTATTACTTTTTAATATCTTTAGTGATAATTTAGTTGGTTAAACTATTTTATGTTTCCCACAGGATACTATGGATTTGTTTGATTATATTTTTCCCTTTGCTGACTTCTGTACATACTGAGACCAGTTTTGTATTTACTGAGTCAGCAGGGTGGAGAGAAGCTTGGAGAGGTCAGACATTAGTATGGACCAGTTAGGGTGGTGCTGTTTCCTATTTGAAGTACCGCTGATACCTCTCCCCTCTGGGGTTCTACATGAGAGACTTGGCAGTCTCGGCCCAATACACATTTTCCCCTGATTAGTTACCGTAGGCCAGGTTCCCCAAGAAACAAATTCTAGAGATTTGCATGAATGAATTCTTTCATAATTGAGATTTTCATCAGTTGAAAAATATGGAAGACTTCTTGAATTTGCATGTCACCGTTGCACAAGGACCTTGTGAACTCCTGTATCATTCCAATTTTAGCATATCTATTGCCAAAATAAAGTGAGTCTTACATGAAAGAATTTTATTGAGGAGTTCTCTAGTGATCAACGGGTCTAAGAAGTAAAGGAAGCAGGACTGGGCAAAGAAATTCAACTGCAATGCCTTGGGGAACTCTGGAATTTTGATCAGCAATTCAGAATTTTCCCAAATTATTACAAGAGGGCCAGGGCTTATGTGTGCCTGTGTATACCAGTCATTGACTAGGAGGACCTTGGATGAGGATCAAGGGCAAAGGCCAGTAAAGAAGATTCTATAGTCAGTCCTCCTGAGGAATAAGTGATTCTGTAAGAAAAGGATCAAAAGCACTTAGCACACGAACTTAATGAAATCTGACACACTATTCTTTGTGAGTCAAGTCTCTGTCTCCTGGACCCTACAAATTGTACCCTCAATGGTCCTTGAATTCCCTGCAACTGCTGGTAGTGTACATAGAGCTGAATAACTTACTGGGATGAGTTTTTTGTGCTCTTCCATGAAATTTCATAAATCTTTTATTTTTAAAGGTATTTTAACAAAGCATGTCAGATATAGACTATTTTACACAGAAAAAGTTATTGAGGTATAGCATGATTATGGGAGTTGGTCAATGACTCATTGAATTTAAAAGTTTTATGAAATTTTACTCTGGACTCTTGGGCCGATTCCTATGAAAGGAATAACTCAATTAGCTGAGTATAAATGGATGCTAAAGCAACAAAAGACTACTATCGGGTTAAGAGTTAATAACCTTGCTTCTGAAACTTCTTCTCAAAAAGTCTTGCTTCTGGACCTCCCTGAGGTGCCTCAACTTGATAAGTTATTAGACTTCCTTTTGGCACATATTCACATGCAAAGAGCCAGAAGTTTCAACTGAGATTAAAAAAAAAAATTGGCCCATTGCCCAGGGCTCATATGGTGGAAACAACAGAAAGCATCCTCCAAGAATCTTTAAAATCAGCACGATGATGTGAAGCACAGTTCCTGAAATCATTTTCAAGAGATGTGTCACAGTCATAAGATCAGCTGAAGTAGTAAAGATATATTTTTAATGTTTTTTCTTTCCCTTCCCTTTCCCCTGCCCATGCTCCATAACTATACTTTCACCTTCCTGCTTAGCCTAAGCTTTTGCAAAAGAGAGTCACCTGTGATGTAGCCTATTTCCAGGAAAACACTGGAAAGCACCCCGCTGTCTGAGCTCAGTCATGCACATGACTATAGTTATACTGTACAGATGTTACTTAGCAGGACTTGTCGTCACTGCCTTGCTTGAGATCCCAGAAGATCTGGGCATCGAAGAAGCTTGGTTCCATTACACGCAAAGTCAAGTTCTGCACATTTTCACTTAGACTGGTTACCTCACTTTCTCTGGATGCATGATACATGGAAAAAGACATGCACATAGAAACCACAGGCGAGCGCTCATTCCCCAGTGATGGAGTGGTTCTACTCTGTTCAATTTTAGGTCAATTGTCCTTAAACATGCTTTTTACTGTGTCTACACTCTTGATCATAAATATGACACCTATTTCAGAGTTAAGACTTCCTGATGTTCCACAAAATAACTAATTGCTGGTCAAGCTTCATTGGCCATTTCTTGACACTGTCCCTTCCCGCAGAAGGTTCTGGAAGTTTTATAGAACAATTTCTCATGATTGCCAATCGATGTCACTTCAAAACATTCATCATTGATGTGCATTTTACGTTCCCCAAATCCTGGAAGTGCAATTGCAGGAACCAAAGCCTGTATTGTGCCGATAGTCATTAGCCATGTGATATCTTCACCTTTTTAACAATGTCTATTGGGGTAATGTTAATTCCTAGTACCATGGAAGCTATAGAAGTTTCAGGGTTCCTCTACAAGTGTACGTTCTCACACTGTGACCATGAATAACACCAAGGCACCAATACCATTCCTCCCTATTCCACTGAGTCCCTCCTCCCTCGATCCCTCACGTTCACCTCCTGGTAGCCTCAGCTATACAGTCAGATTTCAAGAGTTTGTTTTTGTCTGTTTTTTCTTGTTTTTCATACCCCTCCCATTAAATAATCCAGTATTTATCTTTCTCATTCTACTTAACATAACACTCTTCAATTCTGTCCTCGTAGTTTCAATGGAAGGATTTCAATGGAACGATTTAATGAATTCATATATTCCATTGTGTGTGTATATATATATAGATATATACACACACATATACACACACACATATATATATATACACACACAATGGAATATATGAATTCATGAAATCCTTCCATATATATATGTATATATGTGTGTGTGTGTGTGTGTGTGTGTATATATATATATATATACCACATCTTTTTTTAGTCAATAATTTGTAATAGGGTAACTCAGGCTGTTGGTCTAGCTTCAGTATTGTTAAATGTGGGTCAGCGAACAGTGGAATGCAAATAGCTGTGGATGAATACCTAGGAGAGCGATTGCTGGATGAAATAGTAGATCTATTTTTAATGTTTTGAGACCCGCCACAGCATTTTCCATAGGGGCACAGCTAGTCTACCTTCCCCCTAACAGTGGATGAGGATTCTTTTCCCCACACTCTTGGCAACACTTGTTTCTGCTTATTGCTATAGGCCCTACTCATAGGAATGAGGTGGTTATCGCCTTGTGGTTTTGATTTTCATCTCCCTCGTGATACGTGGTGATGAACATTTAGTGTGTCCCTTTTTGCCATCTGTAAATCTTCTGTGGAGAAGTATTTATTTAGCTCTTAGTTCATTTTTTTGAACTGGGTCATTTATTTTCTTGTTATTGAATTGGATGAATTCTTTATAATTCTTAGTATTAGCCCCTTTTCAGATGTATTATGTGTGCACTTAGCTTAAGGGGCTATACACATGCAGTTTCCAAAATGATTTAACTTATTTGAATTAGCATTAGAATTATGTGACATATCCTCTCTCTTTGGGGTAGCTTAGCATTGTTTTAATTTGCTAATTCTTTTCTAAGTAATTGTAGCTTAATTTTATAAGTAATTATAACTTATAAAAACCATCTAAAAAGCACATTTTTAATGGGTTTTGGCCACTTGGACAATCTTCTTTGTGATATGTCATTTTAAGTCCCCTGACACATTTAAGCTGCATCATATTTGTCTTAATTTATAATATTCACTTATATATTTTGGATACAATTTCTTTTTCAGATGTGTGGTTACAAGTGTTTTTCTCCATTTATATTTGTACTGTAGCACTCACAATGGTGTTTCTTCATAAAATAAAATATAAAAATATTAATTTTGAGTAGATCCAGTTAATCAATCTTTCACTTCATAGTTAGTGACTGTGCATGTGTTTCTATACCTGTTAAATTTTTTGCCAAGTTCAATCATGAATCATGAAATAATGAAGGCTTTTCTCTACATTTTCTTTTAGGAGTTTTGTAACTTTTCCCTTTAATGTTGTATCTCAAGTCTATTGAATATATTTTGGTATGTGGTGTGTAAAAGGTACTAAAGTAACTTTCATGCTGTATACAATTAATGCTGAGGAACTTATCTGAAAACCTGCTCTTTTTATATTGCATTACCACAGTGTTTTATTACAAATCAATGAAAATTTATGCTTTAGTCTATTGCTGGATATTCTCTGATGGTCCATTTGTCAATATGCCTATCTTTGTGCAAAAAGAAGGAAAAAACAGAAACCAAATGGTTTCACTAATATATGGACAACCAAATGAAAGTACACAACTGCGGGAGGGGACCAGCTGGAGTGGTCAGGGAGGGGAGAGGTGGGGGGCCCCCAGAGATGATATGATTGATGTGAAATATATATGTATAAATAAAAAAACTTTTAAAACTTTTAAAAATTAAAATAAATAAATATGAATTATAAATAAATAATAAAATTCACACTTTAAGAATTACTATTGGCAATAAGAAAATTGCTAATATTGGATATAAGATGAAAGCCTTATCATTTGTAATTTGGGAAAAAGTGACTAGAATCATAATTGTGATTTTAGTAATTCTTAGAGTTAGATATTACAAGTCGTACAAATGTCACTGAGTGGTGAAGTATTAGAGAAGGTTAGTTAAGAAAAAATCATGATGAGAATTGCAAATTTTTTCTAGAATATTAATAAATCCTCAAATATATAAATCTGTTACATATTTCATATATTTAAAATTTGAAAATAATCTGTTAGTAATATTTTGTAATTTTTAGTAAGAAGTAAAAATGAATTGTAAAATTTAGGCTGAAGTATTTGATATTTTTGGTTCTAAGTGAAATTTCTTATTTGTTATTAATGACTAGAAACCATCATCAATTTTACATTTGATCTTATATCCAACAATACTATCCCCAGTTATTACATCTGGTTTTATCTGTAGAATTTCTTTGTATGTTACATGTGTACAATTAAGTTGTACATGAACGATGAAAGTTTTATTTCTTGTCAATTCTTACACATTTCATTTATTCTTCCCACCTTGTTTTATATGTAATGATATAAAAATATTGAATAGATATAACTGTGTGTCTCAATCTCAATAAATTTAATGGAATATATATCCTTAATATTTAGTATGAAATGAGATGTAAAGGTTTTTTGCTAGCTATCTTATTAGATGATTTAGAGTTTCTATTTTGTCATAAGCTTATCATTGGTTAGGAATTAAAGATTTTTATGTATTTATTAGGAGAGTCATATGGTTTATATCTTCTTCCCTGTTAATTAGTTATTTTCAAATACTAAACTCAGATTTCATTCTTGAAATCAATTCAGTGTGATGACATTATAATTTTTTATATTTTTTATTTAATTTTCTAGTAGGTTGCTTAGATATGCTTGTATGCATATTCATGAGAGATTGCCTGATAATTTCTTTTCTCTTTTGTACATTTTTTTTTTCAGGTTTTATGTGAAGTTCATTTGGGTCCATAAACAAGTCTGCAAATATTTCTTATTTTTGTGATCTTGGGAAGAGAGATCATGTTTGGTGTTTTCTTTTCTATAATGTTTTCAAGAATGAAGATATTTGCTTTTAATTTATGTGTGAAAATGTTTTCAGTTAAGAATGTGACAGTTTTCTTATATCTTGTTTCTTTCAATTTTAGCTTTGGTAAGTACAGTTTTAGTCTATATTGTCAAAGTATTACTGAATTTTTCCTAACATCTAATTTTTTATTGGTGAGACATCATGTTCTCTTTCACTTTTTAATGAACAAACTTTATTTTCAGAACAATTTTAAGTATACTGTGATACTGAGTGAAAAATAGGCAGAGTTCTCATATATCTCCTCCAGTCACACATACAGCCTCCTCCACTGCAGTATCATGCAGAATAGTTTAATTGCCTTAGAAAGTCCTCTGTAATCTATTATCCTTCCTTCCCCTTGAATTCTTGACAACCACTGATCTTTTTACCATCTCCATAGTTTTATCTTTTCCAGAAAATCACATAGTGCATAGTCCTTTAACTTGATGCCAATCAGTGATAGCATTTATGTTTTCTCCACACATCTTCATCACTTTATAACTCATTTCTTTTCAGCACTCAATAATATTTCATCATCTAGGTGTACCATAATTATTATTCCATTCATCCATTTAAGGAATCTAGGTTGCTTCCAACTTTTGATAACTATGAATAAAGTGACTATGGAAGTCTTTGTGTATGTTTGTGTGTAGACATATTCTTTCACTTTACATAGAGATAAACAACAAGATAAATGATGTGTTTATTTAATGTATATGTATGTGTGTGTATTATTTTCTGATATGTATCATATCACTTCTCTCTGAAGAATATTATTTGATGTTTCTTACAAGATGAGTCTATTAGCAACAGATTTCCATTAAATGATCTAGTTTGTGTGAGAAATTTTTTATTTCTTGTTCACTTTTGAAGAAAATTTTCACAGTGAAAAGAATGTAGATGAGTTTTTAAAAGAAAACATTTTCAATGTTTCACTCTACTGTCTTCCTGTTTGCATGATTTTTTGAGAAAAGATACATGTAATTACTATCTTTGTTCCTCTATGGGTAAGATTTTGTTTTACTCTGATCTCTGACTTCCTTCAATCCACTTTCTTTATCTTAGATATTTTTTAATTTGACTATATATGTCTAAGATACAGTTTTTTTGTTTTGTTTTGTTTTGTTTCGGTATTATCGTGCTAGGTTTCCTCTGAGTTTCCTGGCTCTTTGGTTTTGTGCATGAGATTAATTGGGGGAAATTATCAGTCATTACTGCTTTAAACATGACTTCTGTTGCTTTGTTCTTTGTTCCTTTTCTAGTATGCCCCTGACACATATGTTTCACATTTCATAGTTGGCCCAAAGCTTTGATATTCTGTTCTTTCTATTCCTAGCCCTTCTTCACATTGCTTTCTATATTTGAAAATTTTTATTGTTAAATCCTCAAACTCAAGATTCTTCCCTAGTACACGACCAATCTCTTATAAGTCAATGAAAGACATTCTTGGTCTCTGTAACAATTTTTTATTTTTAACATTTCTTACTGATTCTTTCTGAATTCCCATCCTCGTCTTGTGTTAGTGATCTGCTTTTGTGTACTGTCTACTTTTTTCCCCATTAAAGTATTTGCATATCAATTAGTTATTTTAATTCCTGGTCTAAAATGTCTAGTTTCCCTCCCATCACTTATTTTGTTTCTTGATGCTTATTTAATCTTCTCAAGCTTCCTTTTCCTTTTTTTTTTTTTTTTTTTTTTTTTTTTTTTTTTTTTTTTTTTTTTTTTTTTTTTTTTTTTTTTTTTAATTTTTGCCTCTTAGAATGCCCTCTATTTTTGTCTTGAAATTTATGTGGATTCCTTGGGTAACAGAGCTCTGATAAACAGGTCTTTGACTGCATGGTGATAAGGTATTAGAGGAGAAGATATGGTCTGTGTTCTTATTAGGTCTCAGCCTTTTGGTGCATCTCTGCCCTAAACCTTGAGTTTCAGCAGAATTTCTTAGGGCTTGTTTATCTCTTGTAGGTGGGACAAGATGGCTGGAAGGGTCTAGAGTTAGGTAATCCTTTCCCCCAAGAAAACTGGTGATGACTCAAATTGGTATTCCAGCTCTCATGAAAATCTGACAGATGAAGCGTAGTGAAATAGTTTTTCCTAAGGGCTGACTTTGTTAAGAAACATGCTCTGGTTTATTTCAAAATGATTCCTTCCCCATCCCTGGCTGGAAGCATGAGGGAATTTTTCTCTGATGTTCACAGTTAGGACCTGGTAAAGCTCCTGGAGCTAAAGCTCCAAGGGTCTGTCTTATGACTGTGCTTCCCTGGAGTTCTTAACTCTTATAGTTATCTACTCTAAGAGTCCCACAGTTCATCAATTATAGCTTAAGTTTTCCTACCGAAGCACTGGTTCCTGTAGGGGTTTCTGCTCACAAGTCTCTGATCCTGTAAGTTGCCATTCTCTCATCAGTATTTCTTTCTGTCCAACTTAGGAGTCAGTATTTTCCCCTGGGAACTTACTTCTTTGATGGATATAAAAAAATCACTGATATTTCAATTTGTTCAGCTCTTTATTTATTGGTAGGATTAAGTGGAGACTCCTAAGTTTCTTCTGTTCTGGAACTGGAAATGGATTCCGGAAATCTTTAATTTCTGACATGGATATTTTGTGACTTTAATTCTTATCAAATATAACAGCAATTTATCAAATTTATTTTGTTAAACTTTTGTTTTAAGATAATTGTAGCTTCATAGACAGAGGTGCTTTATTCATTTTAAACAATTTCCCACAATGATAGCAATTCACACTAAAATAGTTATTTTCTTTCTGCAGTTATTTTTGAAGTCTTTTGCAGATCTTCTCAAGGTAATGCCTTTCTTCCCCTCACTCCTGATTTCTCATATTCTGAGAAATTGGTTCTCTTGGTTTGTCTCTCTCTGGTGCCTTAAACAGAGATCATTTTTAATTTTTCTCTCTCATTCAGCTTTATAGTTGTTCTGAATAGAAGTGTTGGTCTTACAAAAGTTATCCAAACACCTGGTTCAGTCCAGCATTCTATTTTTATGTAAGTCCTTTGTAAATATTTATAGAATATAGGTATATGAGGAAAACCCCACTTATAAAAATGTTCTGGTTATCTCTTGCTGCAAATAAAACATTCCAAAATTTAATGGCTTAAAGTATTTTGACTGTGTATCTTTGTGGTTAAACCCATACAATCACTACACGCCTTAATCTTCAGTTTTCTCTTGGAAAAGTGAAAAACCTCAAAACCACCAACATAAACAAAGAAATCATGGATTGTTCTGGGGGTTAAATAAAATAACATGTCCAAAATACTTAGAAGGTATAAAAAATGTCATTCCATCCCTAATGATTTTTTTAATAGCTCATAAAGGAAATTTATTGAAGGAAATATAGGGACTTTCACATAAATTACCTGTCTCCACAGAACAGTGATTCTTTTAAAGAATAATTTATTTATTTATGTTCCACTTCTTTATCATCTCTCAGCCTTACCCAAATTTTCAAACTTTGTTTTTCTAAAAAAAAGCTGTTTCTTGTTTCTCCAGCACAGATTCATGCATAGGATGAGAAGTTTTACTTTATATGCATCACCTTATATCTCTGTTTATTCTCAGCATTGAGTGAATTTATGTGTATATGGAACACACACTGGTGGAGCAACAGTAGAAATGCGACTGTAGAAATGCGATTTTTAGGATGCATGAAGCAACTACACTGACATAAATTCATGTTCCCCCAAAACATCCTAAGTCATAAATATTGTGGTGTTGAAAGTCAACAGAGAAATATACAATGTGTGCCAAATTATGGTTTGGAATTATTTCTCTCTAGAATTACTGGAAATTTGCAATAGAATGAACTAAAACATTCTACTGTTATTATCATTAAACAGTAATAGTCATTGTAAGGTTAGCATTAACATAATGAATCTCATATGAACTCATTTTATTAGTCTTTAGCAAATTAGGCTAAAACACAAAGTAAATAGAAAATTTAAATTAACACAAAGTTTTTTTAAAAAAAAGATATTTCCTACTGTTAGGTAGTAGAATCTGAAAGTGAATAAGCTGAAATTTTGGGGATATATGAAGGAATAATTTGAGACCACACACTTCTTTGACATAGAACTGAGAAATCATGTTTTGGAGAAGGCGGATAATTTATAAGAACCAATATAGAATCAAAAGGTGACACGGAAATAAAGCAGAAAATTACTGGGGACACAAAAAAAGTGTCCCCCAGTCACTAGATTATACAGACCTTATACCATTCATGAGGAGGGTTATTATTAACCCTTGTGTACCTGGAAGAAGTTCTATTATCCAAGGAGCAATAGAGACAGGGTTCAAAAACACCCACCTTCTTTAAGTGACTATGGATGCTTTGGTGGAAGGATTGGTGTTGTAACATAACATGTGAAGGGTGTGAACCAATACCTACAAATCATATACAATTTTACCTTAAAAAATTCTACAATGAAAAAGATTAAGTACAAATGAGGCGATACACTACATAGACATAGCAGGTTAATGACTGAGTTTTAGTGAGTCCACAGTCAAAAAAGAAGTTCTGATCAACCTCTGTAATTTGGTATTTCTCCTTCTCCATGTTGATCAAGCTGATGTCCCAGTTTAAACAGCTTCTTCTTGAAGCATCAGCATCAAGATTTTCCAGATCTTGCCATCACTAATACCAGTTTGGGTGGAGGTGGTGATGATGCATTTCTGCTGTGTCCTACCTCTATTGAGGGACAGAGGTCCAGTCACAGGTAGCAAAGAAATCCAGTTTCCTGCCTCTGATGCTGTTAGATGGCCCATAAGGTTCTGGAAGCCATGTCTGCTCTCAGGCATCTCAGGTGCTGACTGAAGGATTTCCTGTCATGGCTCAACAGTTCCAGGAATATTTTCTGTGGGATAATGTCTAGGAATTCTGTGAAGTGTAACCACTTTGGTAGTGCCATTCTCATCACTGCCAGCTAACTGGTTTTTGTTAGTGTAACCAGAACCACCACCTTTTACTTTTCAATCCTAAATTTAGCTGCTCCATTCTTCCTCTTGTACCTGGCATTTTGTAAAACATATCAGGGACATCTGCCAATTCTCAGTAGGACAATGTTTTGCTATAGTGAGGTTTCTCTTTTTAGAGGTTTTTTTTTAGAGGCCTTAGCCTTCTTAACCTTGTCACACATCAGCTTTTTTGGCTTCAGATTTCTTCTCTTGAAGCTGCCTTCTCAGCTTTTTCATCGCCATCTTGCAAGATGGGAAAGAGCTTCTCTCATCATTTATAGATTCTTAAGGTTTTGCCACCAAAACACAGTTAATATAAATACACACACATAATTTGGAGCATACCAGGATGCAAAAGAATTAACACTCACAAGGTCTTAATAGGTTGGCAAAAAACACCAGCGATATAATAAATGAACTGAAGAGAAAGGAAGATGAAAGATTTAAGATGAAGTTGTTAGTAAATGAATGATCACTTATGGCACTTAAATCTAAATCATATTGGATACATAAAAGATAAGGAACAAGTGTATATATTTGTACTGCAACCATTCCAATCTGGAAAGGTTCATCATCGCTTCTGTAGTTAAAAGAAGAATGTCAGAGCCCTGGGTGGATTTTACAGACTTTAATGTAAAAGTCAGGGAACCAGAGACAAGCACACCAGGCAAAAAAGCTGGGTCAGTTGTATGGCAAGTAGGCAGACTAAGCAGAGGGCCAGAGGACCTGGGATCATGTGAGCCCCTTTCCCCAACCCCCAGGAATCTTCACACTCTTTCTCTGGGCTCTCTCTTGCATTCTCTTTACACTCTCCCTTTGCTCTCTTCCCATGCTTCCCTCTCTTTCTCTCCTCTCCAGGGTGATATTGTGCCTTTAGCATCTTCTTCTAGTACCAGGTGTGCACACTCACATATCACACACCCACTGGGCTCAGGTATTACAATCATGGGGAGCATGCAATACCACAGGTGCTGGTCATAGAGGCTAGTGGAGGAAGGACAAAACCCTGTTAACTCATTTACCCTACAATATTTAAAATCAAATTCTGAGTAAGTTCAAAACAGAAAGCAGTGATAAGAGGGGTTTAAAATTCTGTTATCTTCTTACCTTGTTAGTGAATAAATGCAATAGAAAAATGTTAGTTAAAATAAGTTCCTTACTTTTGTTAGGATGAGCACTGATGAAATGAAGGTATATATTTCATGTTATTTTAGAAAAATAACAAAAACTTTGCTGAGCCAAGAAATGGTGAAAAATGAGAAAAATGCTAAAAAGCATGCTAGATGAAAAAACTAAATTAAATGGCAGGAATAGATTAAAGTATATCAATAATTAAATTAAATGGGATGGGATTAAATTCATTTAGTAAAAATAATGTCTAATTGGTTAAGAAAACAATATTCAGCTCTCTTCCTTATATTCAAGATAAACTAAACCAAAAACTTTTAGAGAGAAACATGAAGCTTGAAGGTAAAAGGCCATATATTAGTCAGTATGGATGACCAAGACAAAATTTCACAGGGTGGTTGCCTGCAAAACACAAATTTATTTCTCACAGCTCTGGAGATTGAATTCCAAGATCAAGATACCAGTATGGACTGAGTTCAAGTAAGGTTTCCCTTCTTGGATTGCATACTTCTTATGTCTTCATATGTCTCTGTGTGTGTGTCTGTGTGTTTGTGCATGCACAAGTGTGTAGGAGAGTGAGCTCTTCTTAAAAAGGCAATAATTTCATCATGAAAACTCTGTTCACTTATTCCTCTAAATCTAATTATCTCCTTAAGGTCTATCTCTGACACTATCCCTTTGGGGAGAAGGGGAGGGCTTCAACATATGAATTTGGATGGTATACAGATCAACCTATGGGCAGAGTATAAACAAGGCATGCTAACTGTTATATATACGAATTATAAAAATGTAAGTTATGTAATACCCTTTGTTATTCAGTGACAATCTTTTACTTCAAGTAAAAGAGTGAAAATATTTCATGAGATTTTTTAATAAAAAAGCAAGGGTTATAAGAGTACTGTGCATAATATATGATTTCATTTATGTAATATATAAATCATTGTTACATATAGATTTATAATGTTTAGAAAGACACACCAAACTCTGGAAAATGTCCAAATGGCTGGGTACTGGGAAATGATATGAAGTCCCAGTGATCACTATATCATCATGAGGTGATTTGAATTCAGTCCAATTTTCACCTAGAACATAAATTGTAATATGTTTTCATGACAACAATCACTCTTCATGTATGAAAACTGCATAAGGTGATTCTGGAAAGTGAAATCATGTTCATCCATGTTTTCATCCGAGTCTCTCAGTTATGATGAAGTCTAAATTGTTAAAGTAGAGCTTCCTGCTACTACTTCTTATTTCATATCTTGTCTCCCTTCTGACTGCAGGTCATATGCTCTGTTCATTATTAGGGGTTGGACCATCCCCTGTGCTTTTCTTACAAAAGAGCCAAATCTTTTGGAAAGGTCCTATTTCTATTTCATTAAGATGGTTTCCACTAGACCATATTGTAATTGGGACAACAGTCAATCAGTGCCTGCCATACGCAGACCTTCTTGAAACACTGTGTGTCAGCAACAAATTTCCTCTTGATAATCAGGATCCACCATCCAATCCTATGCAGCTACCATCTCTCAGCCTATTAGTTCAGCAATTCAAGGAGTTCATATTGCCAGGGCATAGTCTTCACTTCTATTTTGTTAGAACAGTGAAAAGTATTCTTCCTGTAACATTCTCCTCAGAAACCCATTATAACTATCATGAAAAACCATGATGCATTATGTGTAATAATGAAAGTGGTCACTTCTAATTTTATCCCTTTCCTTTCTTCAATGTTATTTTTGAATTCAATATTTTATATTCTTCTATAGGCACATATGGTGACCATTTTTGTGTGTTTCTAATATGTTTCTAATATTATTAGAAAGTATAATTTGAAGATTTTTGTAATAATTGTGTGGAATTTGAAATGTTTACTTCAATCCCTTCCTGATAAATAATTAGATCATTTTTAAATGCTTGCTATTATGACTAATGCTGCAGTGAACATCTTCATACATAAAGCTTTATATGAAATAAGTAGTATTTGACAGGTTAGTGAAGGTGGAATTGATTGTTAAAGAAAAGAACGCTATGAGCAAAGGCTTGAAAGCAAATGTGATGATTTACTTGGAAAAACAATGCATCACATATGCCTGAAGCTGCACATGAGTGTGCAAATGAGCAGAGCAAGTTTATAGTGTGAGGATGATTTTGGAGAGTTTGTATGTCTTAGTGTCAGTAATTAGACCAGCTGGACTGAATTTTCTGGATCTACCATTTACCAATTGCATCGATGGTTTCATTTCCCCATACCTAAGAAGTGAATAGTAATACTGAACTTATTGGGAATGTATGAGGTTATGTGAGGGAATGTAGGAAAATGTGTTGAACAAGCATCTGGCACATAAAGCTATCAACAAAAGTTTGCAGAAATTATTGTTATTGTTAACATTACTGTTATCTTTGCCCATTGTTGTCATCAACTTTACTTTGATGTGCATTGAACAAGTTTCTTGTCAGGCTTCCATTAGGCTAAGAGGGAACTATATGAATAATAGTGTTAAAAGAACATCAGAACATCACCTTGGGTTTCTGGTAGATTCAGAATCAGAGTACTAACTTTGGTGACCAGGGACATATTGCGCATCTCTGAAGTCCAGTTTCTTCAACTGAAAATAAGATGAGAAAGACCAACTAACATAAACACTCTGATAATAAAGTGATGCCATATATTAGGTGCCCTGCCTTAATAGGTACTTGATAGATGATAGCTTTATTAGAATGTAAGATATTATTAGTATCCTTTTTGCTGCTGCATGCATTTGTGCAAGTAAATTTCTGTGGTTAGAATTTAGGTCATCTTTCCAGACATTCCAACGTAATCAGCATTTCAAGGATCACAAAGCTGTTGTCACTAAATATCCATCTTCTTTTTTTCATGAAAAATTTCTTTTTTTGTTGAAATTCATTTTTTTAATGAAAAACAAAAAAAAGAAGGTGGATAGGTACATAGGAGCAAAAGGACCAACATTCCAATATTAATATTTCTAAAGGAAAGCTTTCCTTGATCCCTTGAGGATCAGTTGTAAGAGAGGGAGAATGAGCACTTTTCTGAATGTTTTTGCTAATTGTCACAGGTGGTGGATGGAGCTTTAGGAACGCAGTTGGGGGCGGAACAATGGTCTGATGGGGAGAGGGTTATTGCTTATTTTCTTGCTCACGAGCTTGGGTGCAGAGGCATGTGATATTTTGGTCTCCTTCCATTAAGAGTTCTCCTTGCTCAGAAATGGGGATACCCTGCAGGCCATGTGGACTCTGTGGCATTCCCTAAGCAATCTCAAGATAGTCTAGCTTTTTTCCCTCTCAAGGTTTCCTTTGTTATTCTTTAAAGAAGCAAAAACATATGCTTCACTTTGACTTTTCCAAGATCCTAGAACAAAAAAAATAAAGGCTATTTATGGCTTATTTTAAGCTGACATTTAAATATATATATTATTTTATATATAATATATATTATAATTTATATATAATATATATATTTCACATCTTTTTATTCCCTGGGCTTCACCCACTACCTCCCCTCCTTGACCACTCCCACTGTCTCCCTCACCCCCAGGTGTGTACTTTAGTTTGATTATTAGCTTGTTCTGACTTTTCCTTTATGGCTTGTTTAAAGATATCAAACTCAGCTAAACATTGTTCAACCAAGAGGAAGTACTTTCCTCATCTTTCTATTAAAAAATCTCACTGTTGTAGACATTTGAGAAAAATGTCAATTCACAAAGCAAATGCCTCCATGAATTTTAATAGTTTCTATAGAGGAATGATAAAATGCTGCATTTATAAACAAATTGTCCAATGACTGTTTTCATGTTCACCTGGAATATGAATAATTAAAACAAATAATAATTGCCTGTGTATGTGGCAGATTCTAAATGTATGCTTCCAAAATTAATTGTGATAAAGGATGAAGGTTTTTCTTTTTGCCAAATAAAATAAACTTGCATAAAAGTGAAATAAAAATGCATGTCCATTTTTATTATTAGATTTAATGGACATAAAATTACTGTCAAACTGATTTAAAATTTTTGAATGTTTACTTTAACTTTCTGTACTTTCACCGACCAAGAACTTTGTGAACCAGCGCTATCTGGCAACTATCTTTGGGCCATGCAGATCTAAGCAGAGTGTGAATGTCAATATGTTCAATCCTTTAAAAGTAAGTAATTTTATTTTCTCCATTTTATAGTAAGAAATACTAGGCATGGGGTATTAAGTGATTTATTCAAGTTTGTTCATATTAAAAATATTAGGGAGAATATGAACCCAAGTTAATAGTCTTAACCACTATACTTTGTTGAGGGAAAATAGAGTTTCCAATATGTTTCTCATATCAAATAGCAAAAACAGTTATAGCGGTTCTCTATATTTATGTCACACTTTGTACTATACAAAGTACTTACACACATATTTAACTCCTACAGGATACAGTAGAATACATTTGAATACAGACAGCACCTCTGAGTAAAGAGACAAGAATTACTTTATGTATACACTCGGGTCTCTGAGATATTAAAGTAAAAGATAAGACTTGAGCTGCATGTATGTATCTTGTCATATATGAATCATAGAGTAGGGAGTGTGTGGAGTTCAGACAAGGTGGATGAAGGTATTGGAAAACTGCATGGTGGAAAATAACCAAATATAAGATGTTATGCTTATTAAAAAAATCATTAGAAACCAGAGATAAAGTTATTACTAAAAGTAGAAGACCAGGCATCTGATATGAACATTTAACTGCCCCAGTGAGTTTATAGTTGATTCATTTACAGATACGTGTTTCAACATTTCCCAGGAACAGAAAATATGACAATAATAATAAACAGTGATGGGATCTTCAAGAAGTTATGTATACAATAATGTGTAGCTTAAAAAAATATCTGCCAGCTGTCTTGGTTGATTAAAAGAATATTTGTTTCTACTGTGGTCTGGGTGAATTTAAGTTATTCCTTTACTAGATAAAAATTTTAGTTTCTTTTTTGGTATGTTGGCATTCAAATCTACACTATTGGCAAATCTTGAGATGAATATATTCAGTCTAAATGAATATATTTAGTCTATATTTAGCAGATGGAACGAATGTATGAAGCTTGATTTAGGTGTTTATTACTAAAGTTTTTGACAAAATAAATTCTGATACAAACAAAACTAAAAGATTCTCTAAAACTGAATTCTTATGGTTGAAGAAATTAGAGGAGAAATGTAGATAATGAAAACTCAGTATAACAAAAGGAACAAATACATTTTAAATTGAATAATAGAAATGAAATACATTTATTCAATAGTATTAAAATCTCAGTTGCAGTAATTTATTGCACATTTGATACAACTGAGGAATAAATGGCAAGATGGTTCTAAGGATATGATATTGAAAGCAATCCAGAGAGCCTAAGGGACATGTGGATCAAAATTTAAATGCCTAACAAACTCATAAATTGGGTTTCAAAAGGAGAAAATTGAAAAACTGGAGAATGTACAATATTTTAACGTGAAAACTATTGAAAAGTTTTCGATAAAAAAATGAAAGATGGCATTTCTGATAAAGAGGCATGGTAAGTCTTGAGCAGAAAGAATAAAATATAAGTTCTCACTGCAGTACATTTTAATGAACAAGATGAGGAATAAACTTTAAAGTAAACACAGGAAAATATTGTGTTCCTATAAATTCAATTATTCAGGGAAAATTGATATCTCACCAGAAGGTATTCAGAGATAATTCTGGTAATGTCTTTTCCCATTCTTATCATAAAAAAACTTGAAGAGCTTCATTATACCCTCTTCTTTATTCTGGACCAATAAGGAACCATTCAGGGTATTGAGCAGAAAAGTTAAAGATGATAGGTGATTTTTAGTTATATCATTTTGCATTCTTGTAATATATTAGAGAATTCTTCAGACATAGATTCTCAGAAGAATTTTTTTTTCCAATTCATAAGGTGAATGAGGTTTCACAAATTTCTGAGGTTTTCTGAATGTTCTGAGTGTCACTTACAAAATAAAATTATTTTTTTAAGGATCTGTTCATTCAGTATCATATGGTTGTGATAATAACTAACTATGGTAGTTATATGGAGTCACTTAACTCAGAAAAAAATTGAAGCTTTATTATATTATCTTATTTTGAAGAAAAATACACAGTGTGAACTTAAAAAGGGTCAAGCTAATTGACTTATTCACAAGCTTAAATAGAATCTGAACAACAGAAATGCACTCTAGGTGTATACCTATACTCTTTTCTGGGAAATTTTGTGCTTACAATTTAAAATTTGTTGCTACTTTTCATGGGGGCTACAATTTTTATTTTTGAAAAGCCTGTAGGACATTCACTCCCTAACTCACAAAAACACTAATTTTAAAAAGTTGCCACTTGGAAGCCATTATTAGGGCAGAAGACACTATTTTAAAATATTTAGAAAGTATTTTACAAGACTAAACACCAGGATTTTCTAATCAAAATTCAGTTTCTGCAATTTTATGGGCAAGATTTTTTCCTGACTAGCAATTGCCTCAGAGATGGTAAGAGAAAACAAAGTCAATATTAAAACAAAACATAAAAATGGGATGATAGTTAATGTTTGCAATGAAATAAAAATAAAGTTTTATAGACAGTCAATTAAAGCATGGGTGTAACTTTAAGACATTTGTTTACTAATAAGAATTTCAGCTTGTAATACTGCTTTTGTGTTCATGTCCCCCAATTTTTGTAAAAACAATGTTAAGCAGAGTAACTATATCCACTTGAAATAAGATTTAGAAATTAAAGGATTTAGAGAAAAACCCAAGGGTTTTGTGAAAAAGCTGTTATTGAGTGACTTATTTTGTCTTAAAAAATCTCAGATTCTTTCAGCAATATTGTAACTGTACTTACTGAATCTTCCTTTTATATAGATATCACTATGATCTTCTGAGTCATAAACTGTAAAGAAAAATGGAGGTTACATGCAAGAAAGTTAGCAACTTATTAGTTAAAATTCAGTTTTGATCACATAATCATTTAAGAAAAATCATGCTGAATAAGAATGTCCACTTTGAGGAATATAAGACAAATCATAGCTCATATTTACCATCAACTATTCGAGTAACTAAAGGCTAAATTATATTTAGCTCATTAATGAAAACTTAAAACCTGTTTCATGACAGATACTGAGAAAGAACAAAAGAATAAGCTCAATGAAACATGGACTAAGTTATTTTCTTTAATAATTTTTTTATTTATATGTATTTCACATCATTTCAGTCCCTGGGGGTCACCCACCGCCTCCCCTTCCCACCCGCTCCAGCTGGTCCCCATTGTCCCCTTGTGCAGTTTCATTTGGTTGACCATATATTAGTGAAACCATTTGGTTTCTGTCCCTTTCTATCTGACTCATTTCTGCTAGAATGATTTCTTCTAGGTACATCCAGGTTTCCATAAATTCATCAAATTTGTCATTTTTAATTGATGAGTAATACTCCATTGTGTATATGTACCACATCTTTTTCATCCATTCATCTATTCTGGGGCATTTGGGTTGTTTCCATGTCCTTGCAATTATAAATAGTGCTGCAATAAACATCCGAGCACAGGTGTCCTTTTGTACCCACATTGAGGTCTCCTTTGGGTAGATTCCCAGAAGTGCGACTGCTGGGTCAAATGGTAATTCCATTTTCATTAACTTGAGGGTTCTCCATTCTGCTTTCCATAGTGGCTGGACGAGTTTACATTCCCACCAGCAGTGTAAGTGTTCCTTTCTCTCCACATCCACGCCAGCACTTGTTGTTGCCTGTTTTTTTGATGGGGGCCATTCTTACTGGTGTAAGGTGGTATCTCATTGTGGTTTTGATTTGCATTTCTCTGATTGCTAGTGATATTGAGCAGTTTTTCATGTGTCTGTTGGCCATTTGTATTTCCTCTTTGGAGAACTGTCTTTTTAGTTCTCCCCACTTTTTGATTGGGCATCTTGTTTTGTTTTTGTTTAGTTGTGTGGGTTCCTTGTAGATCAGTGTTATTAATCCCTTATCACTCTTTTGGAGGGCGAAAAATTTTTCCCATTTGGTTAGGCTTCTTTTAGTTTTTTCTGTTGTCTCTTTGGCCGTGCAGAAGCTGTTTAGTTTGATGAAGCCCCATCTGTTCATGTTTTCCTTAAAATTTTTGCCTTCTGCAGATGATTCCAGAAAGGGATTTCTGAATTGTACTTCATGGAGGGTTTTGCCTTTGTTTTCCTCTATGTATGTTATGGTTTCAGGTCTGATATCTAAGTCTTTTATCCATTTGAATTAATTTTTGTACATGGTGTGAGAGACTAAGTTATTTTCATGGGACGATTAATGGTCTATCTCGGTGGATCCTTTTAGCCTTTCTGAGTAACACTCTTTCAAGAATCTGTTGTAACTTTTGGATTCTATCCATAGAAAACCATTGAGGTGACATAGAATTGTGTATACAATTCCATTTACAATTACAAATTTACAGATTATACCTCCTTTCCAAAATGGAGAATATCAACAGAACCTCTAGGGAGCCATGAGCTTCACCTAGGTCAATCACCTCAACTTGAAGTAATGGAAAAGAGAAACACATGAGCAATTGGTAATATTAAAGGTATGCACTAGTCCCAGTGGTAGCCTACAGAAGAAATGGTGAACTTTACTAACAAGCGGTCAGGGGCGGCTTCTGAAAGGAGGAGATATTTGGCCTGGGACCTCAAGAATGAGCTCAGGGGTCAAGAAATCTCTCTGGAATTCTCAAGTTGTAAAGTAGAAGACTGGAAAATCTCTAAGGTTCATTCCAGCCATGATGTTTTATCATTTTATGGATTCAAAAGACAATCATGAGCTGATGTCTTTCCACCTATTAGAACCTCTGGACTCTCCATTTCTTTATTACTTTTTTAATGAAGTTACATTGGCTTGCAATAGTGCACATGATTCAAGAACATAAATGAACACCTCTTCATCCAACCTCATCATCAACATCACTACACTATGGTTGTTCCCTCAAGTAGACAGATTTAAAAGTAGGATAGTAGAAAGAGGAGCTGTGGCATACGATTTCCACATGCTTTTACAAGAAAGTGTCCATGATTTCAGGTGTCTCATATTTGAATACAGAAACCCGAAAACCCTCTTTTTCTCTACCAACTCCTGCCTTGAGGCTGTCACTAAATATTTTGACAATCTGCAAGAGAACTCTTCCATGTGTGTTTCCGGATTGTGGGCAGGGTCACCAAAGAGTGACCACATAGGGCAGGAACACAAGAAAATATTTCTCAGAAGACAGCATTTCTCCCTTTTCCATTGAGACAATGTTTTGTCTTTGTTTAGGAATCATAGAAACTGTGCAAATGAACACACTGTATTGGGTCATCTCCCCTTTCCTCCAGGGAGAGGATGAGTTCCCTCAGCATGTTCATTCAATCCTTCTTCAGTTTCCTATGGGAACACCAGTGGGGGTTTTCACCGCTCTCTCTCTGCACAATCAGTTATTGCCGTGACACTGGAAAGAAAAAAATAAAGAGCCTTCAGCAAAAAACTTTTTTTTGAAGGGGGTAATTAAGAGAAATTAATTAATTAAGTTAATAAGTTAATTAATTAAGAAATCTCTAGGTGTATTAAATAAGAACACAGGGATGCTACAACTCAATGCTGAAACAAGCATTTTATAATTTGGATTAATCAAAGCTAAAAAGTTAATTATACTTTCATTTCCTAATTGCAAGAGCACTATCTTGTGTTTGTCAACAACTGTGAGAATATTAAATTCTGACTCTTGATTTTTTTTAAATAAACTTTAAAAAAAAAACTAGTGAATAGCAATGTAAACACTTTCAGCTTACAAGGAATTTATTGCCACATGTGTATATATGTACATTTATATTCTGAGTTTTATTGAGTATTTACTGTGTCAAAACCATTATGTTAAATAGATTGAATGAATTTGCCTTGTCACTGCTCATAAAGCACCATTTTATTCTTTTCCAGATAAATAACAAAGAAATAATCAAAAACTGAGTTTTACAAAGGTTAACCAATGTACTCAATTTCATAACTGTGTGTTAGGCAGAGTGGAGTTTTGAGATCCTATTTGTTTGATTCCAAAACTCTGAAGCATTCTCTCACTTTGCATCCCCAACTTCTTAGTGAGGCTAAGCAATTATCCTTTTAGACAGAGTAGATGAGTGGTGTGGTACTGGATTATATGTGCACAGGGAACTGGTTTCTATGCAGAAAAATATGGAAATGTATATTGCATTTCTAGACCATGAAGATATGATTTAGAAACCTACTCCACTTCTTTGATCTTAGGTTTACTATGTATCACTTAGGTGTCTGGCTTGTTTTCTTTAATTCGAAAATGGAAATTTTGCATGACTTTTATGGGGTTCCTGTGAAGATTTGCTATGATATGATAATAGTTATAGAATATGTTAAGAAGCCAGCATAAACTTAAAATTAAACATGTTGTATTACTATATATTTATTACATTAATGACTTTGTCTGTTTTCATTGTTCAGTATAGTCTTATTATCTATATTCCATTATATGTATGTATTTTCAATTATTGATGATAATTGCCATCACATACCCCGTCTCTGTTTATTTGATCTGAAATATCTCCATTATATAGTGATTTCTTCAATCTGCAGTATCTTAGTTTTGCATTGTCAGCTAATTGAGTGGAAATACCTCTGAGAGAAATATTAATTTGTCCTTTTCATAATTGTGAGTTGACATTTTGAACTCTATCCTTCTATCCAATTCAGAGAAGGGATTTCAAGTGGATAAATATAACAACATATGGAAGGCATTTTAAAAAAGATGCATGGGGTAAAATCAGAAATTAGCCTTCCTCATAGTCTGTTTTGCTCATCTCCTTGATTGGTTAATCTTTACTATGTGAGATGATTGTCTTTTTGCACATTAAAATGTGACTTTCATATCTCCTATGAGCAAATATCTTACATATTAAACTAATAGAATATCTTTATTTTTCCTTAGAAAATATTATTACAATGCTGGTGAGTTTTAGTATTCAAAGATATCATTGAGTGAATGAAATATGATAAATCTGAATATATTTACATATATGTTGTAAATATAATTAGTTATCCATTACTTTTGCATGTATTTTTGATTTTTGACTGTCCCCTACCATTATTGGATATGCCATTAACTAATAATATATGTGATGCTATTTTTTTATACCCAGGTATTCTATAAATAGAACTTAGTTCAAAGAAAGGGAGAAAATAAAGAGAAGGACATACTGGGGAGTTTGAGCTTATGTAACATATCATGAAGTCTGATCGTCTATCAGTGTATTGCTCCTTTCTAGTAAATTATAGTTTAAGTTTCTTGAGTTATCATGGTAAGTGAATTCACCAAAAGAGAGACTTCTGGTGAAAATATAAAGAATGAGTTAAAATGAATATAAATTAAATCAAGTAGATTTTTTCTAATTTTTTTGTACTCCAACAATGATTTTCAAATTTCACATATCTCCCAGGATGCATACATACCCCCACCACCACCACCACCACCTTTAGAGACCATCCTATTATAGAGATCATAAAAAGAATACTAAAATGTCCTTTCTGTACATTATGTTTTGCATTTATATTAAGACTTTGAGATACCTACTAGTAAACTGTTCTTCCCCTTAATCCTGATATGGAGGAAAATTTGAGAAAAGTCAAGGATAAAAGTTAAGTAAGAAATAGTCTCTCCTTCCTGAAGACTAAAACCTCATGGAACAAATTGGCATCAAAAACCAGAGTATAAAATAAGGATTAATAAAATATACAAGAGATTGTATATTTTAAAAATAACTCTCAGAAAAATATAAAAGCAGGAGAAAATCTTTTTCCTTAAAACTTCAAAACAGATTTCAAAGAAAAGGTGCATATTTCCCCATAATATTATCAGTCCAGTGTAGTTCAATCCATACAGTACTATAACAGAATGAGTTAAAATGAATATAAATTAATATAAGTAGATTTCCTAGGGTACTTTTTATCAAAGCCATGATACTTTGATACTTTAGAATATTTTTCCCTTAATTTATTTTTTATATTTGTATTTATTATTTTATATTAATTTATTAATATTAATAATTTATTAATTTATTGTTTTATTTTTTTTATATTTTGTGGGTACAATTTCTTTTCTTTTTTACACCATTATCTATCCTAGGGTTCTCCCACCTTCCACCTTATCACCCATGAACCATCATCTTAATCTTTTGTGCCCCAATTCCCCCCTTTCCCCTCTCATGTGCTATGCTTCAATTCTGCTGACAGTTAACTAAATTTGTCTTTTCCGTTTGTCCGTTTTCCCTTTAAACCTTATATAAATGAGACCATCCAATATTTCTCTTTTTCTTTCTGACTTATTTCCGCTAGCATGATTCCTTCTAGCTCCATCCATGTTGCTGCAAATGACATAATTTTGTCTTTTTGATTGGTGAGTAACAGTGTGTACATGTACCACAGCTTTCTGTACCATTTGTCTATTTGGAGGCATTTGGATTGTTTACATACCCTGGCTATTGTAATAGCAGCTGGAACTACATCAAATTCAAAAACTTCTGTACAGCAAAAGAGACAATAAACAAAACAAAAAGAAACCCAACCAAATGGTAAAAAATTTTTGCCCTCCATAAAAGTGATTAGAGTCTGATAACTATGTTCTACAAGGAGCTCATACAATTTAACAAAAAAAAATGCAAAAAGCCCAGTCAAAAAATGGGATAAAGAGTTAAAAAGACTCATCAAAAGAGAAATACAATGGTCAATAGGTATATGAACAAATGCTCAACATCACTAATAATCGGGGAAATACAAATCAAAATTACAATGAGATATCATCTCATACCATTATGAATGGCCCATATAAAATTTGTAGTTTAGTAACAACAAATGTTGGCATATATGTGGAGAGAAAGGAATACTTTTTCACTACTGATGGGAATGCAAACTGGTCTAGAATATTTTTTAAACTACATATGTCAAAATCACAAGATATTGTTTCCTTGATACCACCATCTCTAGATAAACCATGTGGGAATAGAGAAAAGGATAAAATTAGCCCAGATATAAACTATAAAATTTTTCTTCTCCTGTTGCAGTATCTTACAAAACATCTCACAATGTCATCTTATTATAGATGCCCCTCCATGAAGGGGCAGTACCATTTCCTCACCCACTTTTCCATGTACCCATCTTGGACTTAAAGTTCAGATACACCAAGTACACCAAGAACCAGACTTCCTGAGTGGGGGAGTTACTGGGACTAAAGTTAAAGCTGTCATATTTGGCATATAACTGAACACATGTAGCTTTGGGGGCTCTTATTTCTTCAGATATGACTTGTATCCAAGTCCCCTGTGTTTGCTAGATAAATACCAAAGTTAATAAATTCTGGTTGAATTGAAATTGTTGATTTCCTTGCAAGGTGTGGAATAAAGGGCCCTTTTTTTCTCTTATGCAAAATTAGTCTATTTTAACACTCAGTTCCAATCACCTGCATAACCAGATAATGAATTCCTGATTATACTAGTAATGAATTAGATTTTATTGTTTATATATGTAATCTATTGCCTCCATCTTAATTTGTAATTTTCTTGGAGACAAGGACCAGGTCTAATTGAACCTTGTTTCTCCATCTTTGCAGATGTCTGTTTTTTAAGTGAGGAGTGGAATGATCAAACAGGTTCTTAAAGAGAGATTAAATTCCTGGTTTCATGATTAATACAAAACTTAAAATAATAAGCAGACACAGTAGTATAAGTGATAATTATGACTCATATAATAGATTGAAAGATGTTTTCATGGTTCTACATCATCCATTCTACAATTAATTGTCCAATAACTAGACTCATTTTTAAGTGTTTATCTTAAAATACACTTTGTGGACATGTCAACTGGTCTCAGCATCATGATAAATGCCTGGAGAAAGCAATGAGAATGCCAGAAAGAAATATCCAAGGGCTACAATTTTTCCAGTTTTTGGTTGTTTGTCTCAACTGTTTTCCTGTGAGAAAGATCCTTCATTGCATAGTGATGATAGTTAATATATATAGATGAATTATACCATGGTTGCTGAAATACTGAAAAATTTGCACAGATTATCTTTTGTCATTTGCATTTCTAATTTTTGGTAGAAGTTCTCTAACAACCTCTATATTTTGGGGTTGGAGTATTTAAATATCTTGCCCACAACATAGGAGTAAACAGTATTGGAAGTGAACATTTAAATTTTCTGATCATTTATTTAACATGCCATACTTCCAGCTGTTAAATTTTGTGAATTTTTTTTGTCTTTTTTGTGTTATTTTTTTAAAATATATTTTGTGGGTACAATTTTTTTTGCACTGTTATCTACCCCGGGGTTCTTCTACTACCTTATTACTTGTGAGCCATAGTCTTAATACTTTGTTCCCCTTACACCCCTGATTCCCACTCCCCCTCTCATGCTCTGTGCTTCAATTCTGCTGAAAGTTAGTTAAATTTTCTTAATGTGAGCTAAAGCTTTCATTTCAAGATCATAGTGTCAATACCTGAAAGTTAGAGGGAAGGATTCCACTTCAAAGAAAAAAAAATATTTCCAAAGATTACAGCTATCCCAAATAGGTCTTTCTTCTAGCACAATGCCTAGTACATGCTCAACAAAAAATTGATTTTATGGGGCAGGTTGTCTCCATATACAGTAAGATGAGTCACAGTAACTCTTTAAATTAAAGATGAAAGGCTCTTTTGCAAGATATTATAGAAGTGATACTTGAATCATAAGATTGAATTTAATAACCTCTATGGGCTTTCCAAATATTTGCCCTATTTAGTTTATATAAGAGTTTCAATATTTAGAAATTAAGTCAACTGTCAACAAACTTTCTCAAACAGAATTGAGATTATATTTAGTAAGACAGCCACAGGGACAATACAGAATCCATACTCACCTTGCTATTTCTTTGCCAAAATATGTAACATACCTGTTTATGTGCTGATCAAGGTTGCCATCTAAGCAGAGCTGCTGGATCCTCTTCCAAGAGAAGAGGGTCTAGACATTTCAATAAAATGAATTAAGCTGGCTAGTTTGGCATAAATTATAAAGTACTATAGTTTTCTTACTCAACAAATTCATTGGCTACTATTCTTGTTTTGTTTTGATTAAATTACCTTTCCCAGAAAAAAAAAAACTCTTTGATTTAGATTTTTGGAAAGAGTTGTCATTCCCTCTAACTTAGGCCCAACTCCAAAGAACTCCCAACTTGTTAGCATATAATGCCACTTCTCCTTATTAGTTATCTTTGTTGTCAGCCAACTACAGATGTCTTGATGATGATTGATTTCTTTAAAGTCATGACTTGATTAAAATTCCAATAACTATGTGATACACAAAGAGGCCTTTTCCATTAAATCACAAAATGCAGGATGTAAATGTGAATGTTTTCCCAACCATGCTTGCTTCCACACACGACAATTATTGTGACAGATGAGCTCAGAAAGTTCAAACCATAACGAAAATCCATTGCTCAGAAAAGAGTAGCCACACTCGTATATTAAAATAATTGTTTTTAACATAATGAATATAAAACTGAATATCAACCAATAGTTCCTGAGTACTCATGGGCTTTGCCCATGTTGTTTGTGATACCAGAAAACATCATGAAATGTCTGAATTATAGTGAAACTATTCAGTGCAAAAACAAAATAGTTTTGTGAGCATATTGGTATAAGGAGCAAGGAGAAAAAGGAGAGATCAAGGAGACTGTATAGTGAAAATTGGAAAAAGTGAAGGATTCCCATACCTGACTAAAACTCTCTGAATGAGGTTTATTTAGACCATGAAGAGGCAAGACAGGAAAGACCAGATGGAGAGGGAAAAAGAAGTTGGGAAAGATGCATATCCGTTTAAGGAGAGATATTTGAAAAAGTCTACCCCATATCCATAGAACAAAATAAGAAAATTCTTTGCAAAATGTGAATTTCTTTGCTGAAAAAAAAAAAAAACCCTATTTTTTTTGTTTAATGGTGTATCAAAGGAAATTGATGTATTGAAGACTTTAAAGGATGCCAAATAATCTGGTCAAAAGTTCCCCGTTTCTTCTCTTTAAGATTCAAAAGTTGAAAAAAAAAAAAAGAAAAGAAAAATATTAAAAGTTAGTTCAAATGTGCATAATTTCCCCTAAATACATGTTTTTGTTTTTTTTTTTTTTGGAAGGAAACAAGTCCCAGGCATGGCACCAAAGGGCAGTGTAACATTGTGGTGGAGGGTGTACACTGTTTCCACTGTGAGTTTACTGTGACCTGAAGTTAACTTTACTTAACCTCTCTGTCCTTTTATTCCTCATTTATAAAATAGGGGAGAAAATGCCTCTCTCATCAGATTGTTGGGGAGCTTAAATGGGCTAACTTGTGAAAATTTTAGAACAAAGTGTGGGCACAGAGAATGTGTTATGCAAACTGTAGTTGTAATTATAAGGTGAATTTAAAGTCACTTTCATTACCTGTACCCTTTCGATCACTTGGAGCTTGGGGTAGTTATAGTTCTTTTATTTCTTCCTAATTTGTTCCTGTTTTTTGTTGATGTTGTTTAACAAACAAATTCTCTTTGGGGAAGGACTCTTCTAGAAAATATGCTTCCCAACTGATTTGAAAAATGTCACTTCTTGCCAGGGACACAGGAAAATGTCCAACGATTGATTGTCAATGATTCAAACTTTACTATCCAATCCTCCACTTAAACAGCTCTTGAGTTTTAGCCAAGACAAGAGGAACAAAAGGTTTAGGGTCAAACATTTGGAAATGCTAATTGTAATCACTAATTTTGGCACCTCCTCACATATAGCTTTACAATCTTAATTACCCATTACCCATATGCATGTGTCTCTTTCCAAAGAGTGCCAAATTCCTCATGGGCAAAGGCTCTCCCCTACTTCTCAATATGCTGAAATGCCTGCACATCGTCAGCATGAAAGAGGTGTATAGTAAGCACCTGCTGAACATCCCTCAGTTGTAAACCTCTGAGATAGAGATGCACTGGTTGGTTAAGACAAAGTATCTTCCTTTTCTTCTGCAGTTCCTTTTTCCAAGTTTCCCACTTCCCCATCCTTTGACCACAAATTTATTTTATTATTTATTTACATATATATTTCACATCTTTGTATTATCCAGGGATCATCCACCACCTTGACCACTCCCTCCCTTGTCCCCACCCCCAAGTTGTGTACTTTAGTTTGGTTGTTAGCTTATTTTGACTTTTCCTCCTGACCTTTTGCTTGTTTATCCCATGTCCCACATATGAGTGAGACCATTTGGTTTCTGTCTTTTTCTTTCTGACTTGTTTCTGTTAATATTTCTTCTAGGTCCATCCATGTTATCATAAATTCATCAAATTCATCACTTTTAATTGATGAGTAATATTCCATTGTGTATATATACCACATCTTTTTCATCCATTCATCTGTCTTGGGACATGTGGGTTGTTTCCACATCCTTGTAATTATAAATAATGCTGCAGTAAACATCTGGGAACAGGTGTTCCTTTGTATAAGTATTGAGGTCGTCTTTGGGTAGATTCCCAGAAGAGCGATCGCTGTGACCACAAATTTAAACTTGTGCAGATTTTCCACCAAATATGTACATTGGCTTTTCCTGAACCTAACCAATTTAACCAAACAGTAATTTAACAACTAATATCTAGTAATTGCTTACTAGCTGCTGAGCCTTAATTATCTTATTTATTATTCACAGCTGTCTTATAAACTAGGTCATACATTTATCCTCTTTCTCTAGATGAGGAACTTGAAGCACATAACCAGCTTAATTTCAATGTTTAGTAAGTAGTGCAACTCAAAGTTGAATTCTTCCAATCCCAAAGACTGCCTCCCATTTTCCCCAGTAAAGAACCATCCAATGTATTGACAAGTGAGTCTGTTTTGACGATGTACTATTATCACTCCTTTCTCCATATGTTCACCCTTACCACCCCTCTGACCTCAAGACATAGCATATTTTTATATCTTCTTCCTGATGTCCATTACTAGGAAAATTCCTTCCCAAACTTGGCCCACTTATGTTTTTCACTTTATCTGAGAACTTCAGAACCATATCCTGCTTAACTGAACTCTCATATATGTTCTATTACACTCTTGTTTGATTGGCTTGTTACTCTAGAAATGTATCCTTCCTTTCTCTACTCCATAGCTCTGAACCCAACGCTCAATCAATAGTCAACACTCAACACAGACAAGATACAGTGAAGTCCCAGAGAGCAACTTGAAGAACACTGGATCCTGAATTCCACTAACCAGTAGTATCCTGCTGGAATCTTTACACCCACTAAAACCCAACATGGAAAGCTTCTTTTTAATATAGGTATTCAGGTTTCTATTGGGGCAACTGCAGGTACTAACATGGATTATCAGAGCTTGTGGATTGTAGGAGGTGCACACAAACAACACATATACTTCAGCACAATTAACTACCACTTACAATATGTGCCCTATGCAAGTCCATGGGAGTCTAGAGAAAGGAAAATCGGTAAGCTCTGGGTCTACCTTTTCCAATATTCATTCTGATCTGAATGAAGGCAGCCTGAAGATGATGCAACAAAGAGCAAGGAGTCACAATGGGCTAGGTGAATATATCTTCAGAATCATTTTCCAAAAGCTTTTCAGTCACCTTGTCTCACTTGGCTCCAGTGGCAAAGCTCTGAACTTTGTAATTCTGCAGTATTTTTGCATCCAGTGTTTCTTTCAAAATTCTCTCTAGTACAAGTCTTCTATCCATTGGGAAGACTTGATTGGCATAAGCTGTAGAAATAGTGCAAAAAAGAACTGGATGCAAAGTTGAACATTTAAAATTTAAGAAATTATAAAGCAAACTAATCTATAGAGGAGAGATTTCTCCAGAAGCTTGCATTACTTCTATATCTGCTGTTTTTAATCTGGATTCAAAGCCAAGACAGGAGGGAGTCTCTTTGCTAATGCTACCCACTGATTACTCCATGTGAAGTAATAAACACAAACACAAAAAATTCAGGGTCTGCTCTGAACAAGGTTGACATGTGGTTAATCAAGTTTAATGTGGATTTTAGGAAAAATATATACAACCTGCTCAAAAATAACAAATGAGCATATGTCAGAAATCAAACAGAAACCAGAGTTGCAGAAGAGAGTTCTTTGGAGATTCTCTCTTAAGCACATTTATTATAAAGAGGATTAGGTTAGAAAAAACACTTGTTGGTGGACTTTCAACTGAATCGCAATTTAGTTTGGAGCCAAATTTTTCCCCCTGCCATCTGCATACTCAGTTCCATCAGTGACTTTTTGCCACTTAAATGGAGCTAAAGCTTACATTGGGACATGGGTGTTTTGAGGAGAAGCTGGAGTTTAACTTTGGTGGTTGAAACCCATTAGGGAATCGAGCAGGAGTGTGAATGAGCAGCATATTTTTAAAAATGGCCTTTGGGCCCTGTCACTTTGCATCATGTCTTGATTTGACCTCCTTTTATGAGTGATCCATCCTCATCTCCATTTCTTCTAAACATTGTTCTGCTCTTTTGTGTTCTTAAAACATCTCCGCTGACATCTTCTGCTACATAACTGACACAAGTAGGAACTAAGTAGTGTTGATATAAAGTCTACTTTTAAAAAACAAAAAGTAGTATATAAGTCCAAAAAAATTGTAAGTTGCACTAATATGAAGAGTCAACCCTAAAAGTCACTGAATTAGATTCTCCTAGGGTATATGTGGCTTCCTAGGAAAAATTATTTTGCTTATTGTGGAACACAATATGAATTTCAGAAGTCTATGCTTTTGGCTGGATAAGTTATTCTCACCCGTGCCTCTGTGTTTTTGCTGGGGATACTTCACTCTGCCATCCTGATTGTGCTTCCTAGTATTCTCTGCTCCATATCCAAGCAGAAGTCCTGTGTTACTGGAGTCTTGCTTCCTCTGGGAAACTACATCTTCTTTAGTTGTGTGAATATCTTACTCCTCTAAACTTTGAAACCACAAGAATTCATGGAGCCTCTTGCCTTTTTTTTGTTATGGCACACTTAACATTGTGTAACCTATGAGGTTCACCCAGAGAAAATATAAAATGCTTTTTAACTTATATGAATCACATACATAGGCTTAAACAGAAACTGATGTATGAAAATACAGTTATCAAAACATTGAACACATTTGTGATGTAATATCTGATTATTAATGCATTTAAAAATAAAATCAAGTAATAATTCTAATTAGCATATTTTAAAAATAGTAGTTTAAATAGTATTTTAAAAAGTCTGCAACACTAAAGTGATGGCTCACTAGAAACCTAGTGACAATTCAGGTATTGCTAAAACTACTGTCTCTGTGTGTGTGTGTGTGTGTATGTGTGTATGTGTGTGTGTGTGGCTTTGATAAGGGAGGAAGTGCCAAATTCCAGCTACAACTTAGTGAAAATACCTGAACTGTATCAGGCTGAGAAGACTGTATTATTTGAGAGGAATCCCTGGAATCCCTATACTTGTCTCATGCAAATAGCTGGTAATTCATTCACGGCTTTGAGCACACACCTCACTCTGTAGCTCCTTCAGAAAATGGACCAGTTCTTTCTTAGCCCCTCAGATAAGAAATAGTGAGTGAAATGAAAATAAAGTAAACACCAAGTTATGCATGGCTAAAATATTCCAAATAAAACACAAGCATGCTTACATTTTACATGTTTATTTAATATAATTTCTGTTTTGCCTTGTAATACACTTAATTGTTTACATCCCATCTTTTACAGTAAATTGTGCATTCTTGGAAAAGACTACAAGTCCAGTTATCTGTTCAGGTAATAGCTAAAGTTGTTGTAGCCATACAGCTGTGGAATAAATTAATATAATGAGAGGAGGAATTGATATATTTCTCAGGAGAGTAAGGAGAGCCAAAATTTGATGCAATATTTGGACTAGAGATCCCTGGAAAATCATTACAAATAAGAACAACTACCACGAATGTGGTTGGGTGCTCACAACATATTGTTCTTTCATTCCTTTCTATAATGAAATCACAGCATCTTCCCCCTCTAGAATACAGCACAATTTGTAATTGTCTGAAACATGATAGAATAGGAAATATAATATTGCATAAAACCTGTCTTGAAAATTTTAAAATATCAGTCATATTTCCATATATTCTGAAGGAACAGTGTTTTCCCCTTCACTTAAAGAGAGAAGGTGAAAATAAGATTAGCTAAAAGCATCATCTGGTGGTGAGAGCTACTTTCATGTACTGCACTTTCCATTGTTATTTTAGGAAGGTGGCAGGTAGGGACTTTAAAACATAGAAGAAAGGGATATTGTGAGTACTTTCTCCATAAATTAGATGTAGGATTGTTCATATAGTACACAGAATAAAAAGACATTTCTAGGGAGATAAATTAAATTGTATTGAGGCCACATGCCAATCACTGGGAAGATAAAAATAAAGGACTGAAATTCCAAAGAGAATTCAACTACAGCATCCTTGGTCAAGGACTTAAATGGATTTGGCTAAGCTACATTTACCACAAAATATATTACTTGGAGTTTCTATATTGTAGGTATTAAGATTATAGATGAGTTTATATTTCAACTTATTACAAATTAAACAAATAAAACATTGTTTACTTAACATAATATCTGAGTCATAAAAGGTACTCAGTGCATGTAAATAGATAAAAGGTAGCTAATAGGGAACACTGGGGGGGTGAACCCCAGAGACCACAAAGATGTGAAATTTATATATAAATAAATTACTTAATATTTTTTAAAAGATAGGTAATAAATGGTTGAGTGTAGTTATAGTTTGTGACAACATTTTAAAAAGTTTTCTTTTAGAGGGTTGTTGATTTCAATGAAAATGAAAAAGTAACAAAAGTAAATTTGGTGAATATATTGTAAAAAGAGTGTGCAGTAAATCAAACATTTTTCCTTGTGGAACAATCTGAGGATAATAAAGGGAAACTAGAAGAAAATTGGAGAGCAGAAATAGAATTATGATAATATCACATTTAGGTCTTATAAAGACTAACATTAAGATTGAGAAATTTCATTGATATGAGTAACTGGAAGAAGATGGTTAAAAGCACAGTATCAACAGCATTCTGGAAATACCACTGAGGAAACTGTAGAAATTAAAAATGATAAATACAAAAGGAACATTCTCTGTTATTATCCAGAAATAGAAGTCATTGCAGATGATGGGTATGGCATTAATTTGGTTTTGAGGTAAAGCAAATGGTAAACTAACTTTTGGGGAAAGGATGGAGATAACTGAGGATACAAACTGAAGATGAGCTATTGGTGAAGATCATCAAAGGAATAGAAGTGAATTTCAGTTGAAGAAAGATATTTCAGAAAGGGGACAAACACATTTTTCTCTGAGTCGAAAGAGAGATTAAACATGGAAGCAGTTAGAGAGGTCACAGGTCACAGGTTGGTAAAGGCAGAGACTGACGACCCAGATAGATTCATGAAGATAGGAGGTGTAAACTGCACAGAGGAGCACTGGTGCCCTCTTAACCCCCCTCCCCCATCCAGCCAATCTGCAAGGTCTACCAACCAAAGAAGTCAGCTTGTGACACTGCTCCTCTACTAATGCAGTAGGCATGGATGAACAATGGGGACCAAAAACAAGAGGGGCCACACAGGCAAGTCCATAGAAAATAGAACATTCTAAGTGTCTAGGAAACGATGCAGGCATCTGATCAGTTCAGTCAGGTTTGCCTCCTTCACAGTTAAACATAAATTCCAAAAATTTATAGATATAAACTTTTTCAGGGTTTAAAGCTAATACTATTTGACCAAATGGGGAGATAGTGTGATGAAAAATTACTTTGCTTTTACATTTTGATATGCAGAAGCCAAGGTTTACAAATAGTCATATGAAATCCAGCTTTGAAAATGCTGAGACACGCTGGACTTCAATAGGTTTCTGACACATACTTGTAGAACAAATCTAATTCTATCCGGTTACTCACTCCTTTCTCTTGCATTATGCAGTGCTGACAGAGCAGCCACGGTTCCCAAGAGCCCCCTTTTCCTCAGTGCAGATGTTGCTCCAATTGTGATTTTAAAAAATTGAATATTGCAGATTTACCCCTTGTTTTCTTTTCATGGTGTAACTAATTCAAACTATGGCCAAAGTTTGACCTGTTTCCTAAGACAGTCACACATCTGCCTTATTCCACAGAGATCTTTTAGAGACTCAGGGATACCCCTGCAAATTCTGGGAACTCTCCTATAGTAACCAGCTACCAATCAGACACATCTCAGAGTATCTGTCTATTTCTTGCTTTCATCAATTCTAATCTATGCACCATTCACTTTCCTTAGAGGAAAAAGTGTTCTATTAGATATGTATATGTTATAAATTTTATCTTATAAAATATGTTCCTTCCCAGACACAAAGAATAATTCTAATGTATTTGCAATGTTGGTGTAATGGTGGCATGAAAAACACCTAATTTAGCAAAGAACTAAATGCTTTCAGTGGGATGATCAGTGCCAGTTGAGCCAAACAACTGAGTCAAATATGCAACTGTATTTTCCTACCTATCTCTGTTCCTAGTTTTTATTTGGGGAACAATATATATTTTTAGACATGATCCAGATTCATGACAACCCTGATCTGCTCACATTTGAATTATCTAAGAGCTTAATAAAGACAGGCCTCCGATTACCTTATGGTTTCACTTCCCTGGTATTTCTTACAAGGATTGGGGGTAGTTTGTGTGTACATGATTCAAGAGCCTAGAGGAAAGAAAATGAGATGATGGGAGAAAATACACATAATTAACACAAGCATTTGCCTCCTATCAATATTATTCTGAGCATATGCTATATAGGGCCAGTAAGAGTCAAGCTTAAAGAGTTCTATAATTAGCTTTATTTATTCAGTTTCTACATGGGGAAACATGCAGATGTGCTACATGACCTAAGGTCACAGTTCTAAATGGCAGGTGAGGGATTTGACTATCAGGCCCTAGACCATCATCCCAAATATCCCTCTTTCTCATATTTGGCACATAGTGCATAGCTTTGTATGCACTTTGTCTTCACATCACTACTCACTACTGTAGAAAATGACTATGAACTTAGTGGTTTGATACCAAACTGTTATTGTCTTAGAACTCTTTGGGTTTAGTCTGGCACAGATCTTCTTGGGTTAAAACTAAGGTGTCAATTGCATCTTCTTTCTTTTGCAGACCCTAGAGGATCATTTCTTTCCAGTTTCTTTTTTCTAGCTATTTTTTGGCCACCAACATCCCTTGACACATGGCCAACCCCTCCATCTTCAAAGCCAGCAATGTCCTTCTGAATCATGATTCCGCCTCCCTCCTCTATTTCTAAGAACATTTGTGATTATACTAGACTCGCTCCAATAATCTGCATATTTTCCTCACCCTTATATGATCACATCTGGGAAATGTGAGATAACACACTGATCAATTCCAATGATTAAGACTTGAATACCCTAGGATATTATTCTGTCTACCTTAGGCCTGCAGGCTCTCTACTTCATTAAAGAACTTCCCCCACCTTCCACTCTAACATTGTTGCCAAGATTTCATTTTGAAAATCTATCCATGTATTTTCTTCTTTTCTCAGTTCTTCTTACTAATTGCTACTCTTCACTCTTATGTTCTAGCTCCATGGCCAAGGATTAATATTCTTGATCGACACTCTTTATGGCTTTTATTGTGTGATACTACTCAAGGAAATAGGGTTACGGGATGATTTTCTTGATTTTCTTTCTGAGTACACTGTAGAATGCAGACAAGACATACCCAACCATCATTGCTGTAACAGTTTGACTTAGGGGAAAGGAGGCTGTGAGATGGAGTTTAATGTGCAAGGGATTGAATACAAAGTTGAAAACAACAGCTAAGGAAGAGAAAGCAAGGAGACAGAAGTGGGTAGACAGAAAAGGTGAACTGTGTGAAGCAGATCTAGAAATGACCTTTATACAATGCAACAGAATGATCCAAAGTTGGAGTGATGCTTCAGAGACATCTTGAGGGGTCTGAAAAAGGTAAGGACTTCCATAGTGATGTTTTTGGATAAAGGTTGCCTCTTTCAGAAATTGAAGCAACCCATGGAGAGTCTGACAGCCCTTCAAGATATGAAAAACATACCATTTCTGTTAAATATTCATTAAACATGTAATAAAATGTACCAGTTTATACCACCCAAATATATCTTTGGTTGTCTCGTGTCTGTATCTTTGCCTGTGATCTTCTTTGCTTAATATACTCTCATTGGATTGCCAAAGTGTGTTGTTTTTTAATAGTTTTCTTCATAATCTTTGTTCCCTGATTTTAGCTGTTATTTTCTTTCTCAGTTGCTTTCTCCTCCTTTCCCTTCCCACTCTTCACCATATCCCCTCTCCTTCTCTCCTTTCTTCTCCCACCTCCTCTTCTCTCTTACATTGTTTTGCATTGCCTTACCACCCCTCCCCCTCTTCTTTCCTTTCTCTCAACTCCTAAAATGCTTGTTTTACTCTTAAGAAGCCCAGAAAAGATGCTGTTTTGCAAAATATTTTTTTAATCCAACCAGAATATAAATGACACAAGAGAAAGGATTCAAATATTTATACAATATTTTCTCAACTGTATCTTACAGAGGATCTAAGGATATTAGATACTGGATAAATCACTGTCAGCTTGCATTAAAATGCAAATAACTCTTGCTATTTGCACCAAGCCTAGTTTAAAAGGAGTTAAGCACTGTGAAATAAAAAGAATCATTAAGTATTCTGAAAGTCACCAGAGAAAATAATACAGCCAGAATGTTCATCATCAGAGGCCATATTCAGGAACTAAGTGGTCCTTTTCTAAGACACATTCATTATTTTTACAGCTGGGGTAGCTTGAGACTATGTTCTAGCTTGAGAGATCACCTTTTTCACAGGCTGATGCCAAGCTAAAATAAATTCCACAAAAAAGAACATATTCCAAAGCAAACCAGGAAATAACAAACAGAAAATACCCCCCTCTTTTTTATTTTTAATCCTTGTGAGTTTATTTTCTTGGCATTGATCTTTCGCTTTCCTCTGGTTTTGTGTCTGTTAGGAAAATCAAGCACAATCTGCTTGATGCACCCTTGACAGATGCCCACATTTTTCATGTTGCAGACTCTATACTGTGATTATTCATCACAAGTTCATTGCTACAAGGATATCTATTCTCTCTCTATTTTTCTAGTCCAATCCAAATTGGGACATGCATTTCCCCCTCCCTCTAACACAACTATACAACTATGTGTCTCATGATATTAATATCATATTTTTTAATGAACCAAGTGATATTTGATATAAGCACTATTTATGGTGCAAATGAAAAAAAGCTAAAATCATCAGCATTCTTGTATAGTGGTAAAGTTATATAAGCTATAAAATAACTTTTCCAAAATTATTGCTCTATATATTCTAGAATATAATATTGTTAAGAAAAAGAAAAGACAATCCAAGTTTCTGCAGTCTAATGACAAACATGGAATTCTGTCCTTAAAAGATTTAATATGTTTATTAACTTTTAGGGTTCTAAGACATTCTACATAGAAGTATCTTGTTGAATTTATCTTAACAGAATTATTTGGCATTATATGATATTCCTTTTTCTTTGTTTGGGCAATTCATTAACATTTATAAGGTACTTGACATGTGCAGATTATAAAAAAATACATTTCATTTCAGATATAAATTACAAAGGAAAATTATAATTTTGGAAAAGAGAAATTTCTTTCCTGTGGGAAAACAATTTCCAAAATAGGCATATATTGCAAAAATGTGACTCCATAGTGTATTAGGGAAATAAATTCCTACTTTTATTTTCTATCATTGCATCATAATGTGGGGTTTTTTGGCTGATAGTTTTCTGATGCTTAAACAACTGCTAGAATCCAGAAGAAGGAGATGTGACATGGTAACAAAAGTGGGTCAAATCCCCTTTCAAGGGACCTTTCTAGCATCACCATTTGGACCTTCTGACATTTGGTCACTAGGTCATGCACTGTTCCAAAGATGAAAAAAATGTAGCTTTGAGCCTGAATTTTCCCAATGAAAAACAAGCTTCTGTTATTAAGGAGAAATGACTATTTAAATGCTATGGTAGGAAAGCATCAATGTCTTTAACAATTACTGTAAATCTAAAGTGTAGAAATAAGCTAACATTATGCTGATTGACCCTAATTTTCTAGCCTTCTTATATTCATTTTGCCTTCTCGTAGTTTCTTTCTATAGGGACTTTAGTCCGGACAATGTATATTGCATTAGGCAATGGGAAAAGCAGAGTAGTCATAAACGGATTCTTCGTTTGAACCCTTGTCATATCATGAGAACAAGTCAAGCTAGTCTCTTAGAAAAAAATGAGACTATTTGATACAAATATTATCATTCAGCTATATAGATATTCTGTGGGGTGTGGTTGCAGGTTGAGAGATATGCAGGTTGACAGATTTTTATCTGTCTCACCCCCTCTGGTCAACCATAGGTCTCTCATCTGTGACACAACTTCCTAACATCTTTGGAATGTCCCAAGAGACATATGATCAATTAATAATGACCATTACCCCCACAGATAAATTATCTTGTTGTCACGTATCCTTGGGGATCAGGTTGCTATTTCCTCATTAGCTCTTTGTGAGTGTATATAAGGGTCTGCATAACTTAAATATAAATTAAGTTGAATAAATTAAAGTTGGACCAGGACTTGCTTCCCAGGATCTCCATTCTGTAGGCTGGCCCCACAGATTCCTATCAATCTCTTCTGTCTCATTTCTTTTTCTTTCTTACATATGACTCCTAACAATATTCTAGAAAAGTTGACCTCTTTTCAACTAAGAGAGATTCCTGAGTAGGCTTAGCTAATACAGACACACACACACACACACACTTCACACACACACACACTTTTAATTTTCTTACCTCATTGTTTATTTTTGCACAGTACTTGATTTCTTCCCATAGATGTAGTTCCCAGTATCTCCTGCCACAATATCACCTATGAATCATCACCACGGTTCCTGGGCTCTTCCTCTTCTGTTTTAATCCTTCTCTCTACCCCTCCCCTGCTGTATGTCAGGCAGAGATTTTCAAACAATATATATTTTAGAATTGCTTATATAGGTCAGTTACATAATTACATAATTTATACATAATATGTTTCAAATGTATGTGTATAGATGGATAGCTAGAGACTCTAAACCCTTAGCAGTCATCTTACACCATGGGTAAAAGGCTGAGACAACCTTACTTGTCCCCTTGATGTCCTAGAGCTGTTAAGCCCATGTCAATAGCTAGTTATCACCAGAATTATTCTTATTTGAAAAGAGGGGAAAAGATCACACCTTTGTTTCTGCAACTTTGGGAAGAATTTACTTGAATTTAGCAGTACTTCATCACATGAAGTAATTGTCAAGGATGTTTTGTAAATCACACTTAAAGAATACTTTTTATTTTAGGGAATAAAGAAGACTGAAGACTGACAGCTCTATGATAGACCATAATTAATGAAGTACAGTTGATGAAAAAAAGAATTTGCCCTAGAAAAGGCTAAAAAGCGTGAAAATAAAGGTGTTATGATTCAGCTAGTTCTTCTAGTGCAATTGACAGATCCTACAAAGGAAATAAATGAAAGAAATAATGAAATGCTTTTCACATCTAAACCTCCTCTGAGGGGAATACAAATGAAAAGGAATCTATAGTTGAGATAGTCTTATTAATAAAAGGAGAAGGGTCAAAAACTAATGAAATATAGGCAAAGACAGATTGGTGTCTTCTCAAAATCTGTGGTATAAAACTAAATATTAGAACACAAAGTCAACCACAGTGAAGCCCATTAAATGAATAGAGTGTGTGAGATAGACAGGAAAATACACAAAAAGCAAAGTTGGAAGCAGTTTTTCCTTGAAATTGATACCATGGGTCTCAATGAGTTATTTGTGTAATAATGTAGAAAACATTAGAAGTGGAGTTGTTTCAACATTAGTTCAACCCTTTCCCTTATTTTACTCTGTTAATATGCAAAGCTGCTGCCACAGTCATAATAGCAGAGGATAGCATTCGATTTTATTTATATCTTCAAATCAACAAACCATGTCACAAATTGCATCAGGAGCTTTACTCTGTTTTGCTCTGGTTTCAGGTGAAAGCCACTTAAATTGTTTCTAAATAGGTCACAAAAATTACTTGGGGATATAATGTGAAAACTAACTTCCAAACTTCTGTTCCATTTCGTTGATAATTTTATAATTTCAAGTACACAGAAGGCTCCTTGGGAGTCATTTTTGTTCCGTGTCTATGTTTCATAACATTTATTAGACTTATGCAATGCTTTTAATTCTCACTACCTCCCCATCAACGCACAAGTACTTTCACATGTGGGCTTACTTTAGACTCAGGACAACATGTGGAGGTGGGTGAGATGGTCATACTCATCTGCCGGAAGCTTCTTCAGATTGAGAAACAAAGATGAATAGCCAAGGAATTCTCCGACAATGACCAGTGAAGGACATGTTCCTGTAGTTTGAATGACCTGTATCTGATCATATCTGAAAACTCTGAAAGCATGTTCTTAGGCAAAATTAATTCAAACATCAGGGCCCTGGCATTTCAATCTTATACATTGCAGATATCTTGTAGATATGGTACAGGAAGGGGCTAAATATGAATCTGCAAAGCAACTCTTTAATTTATATATATGTGGTCTGTGTTAAGAAGGTGACACTTTTATAAATCCTCAAATTTCACATTTTACTGCAACTAGAATTCTTAATTTAGAAACTTACTAGAATTTTTGATCGTTATTTTTCTCAACCACAATTAAAAGCTACTGTTATTTCTACCAAAATAAATTCTGAAAGATGATGTAGTCTTCATTTAGATATATTTGCAGTACTTATTCTGAGCTTTTATTACAATTGCCATAAAATCTGTTTTTATCAATTTTATTCATGTGATAATTTTTCTCCATTTAGAATTAGTTTATTTCATCTGTATAAGAAAGAAATTTTTAGGAGTCTCAAATATGTCTCCAAATAATCATCTGACTGCATATCTTTTTCTCATAAATCCATGTTTGAACAAATCCAGCTATAGATATATAGTTTAAAAAGCCTCAGATATGGTTTTAAAATTTTACAGCATGCTTTCGCCCTCCACAGTGAAGTATCAGAAACAGAATTTAATTGCATATTGCAGAAATCTAAAATTCTCTACCTCAGAAAAAGTAATCTATTCCTTAATTCCTGTCTTCTTTTGCCATAGTTCTGTGTATGTTTTTAATACAGAGCCCAGTTGTGACATAATATTTATTTTCTTTTGTATTCTATCAACTGACTGAAAAGTAGCCAGATGAATAATCTGGCATCCGTTTTCTGGACTTGTCTTTGCAGTCTGCCATTACCAGTTAAGCATCTCATTTAACTCTCTCTCCTCTGCTCCAGCTGCAAGTACTTGGCAGAACTGCCTTGCACCAAGGACTACTGAGCTGTCTAAAAGATAAACTTGTTTGCCAAAAAAAAAAAAAATTCATTTATCAAAGAAAACGCCAAAACTGCATCATTTCTGATCACAGAGTCAAAAGAAATCACTCAAGAACTGTACCTGCTAATCCCGCAGCATTACCTGCTGCTTATAGGTGGATGCTCCTGTGTGCAATTGTGTCTGGGATGCAGTTGCCATGAAAATAGGGAGATCATAAGGGTTCAAAAGCATCATGTAGTCTGGCCAATGCATGAAATAAAGCCTTTCAAGTTGACAGAAATGCGTGTTATTTCAAAGCGCTCTCACAGACATTCTCACAGTTACATTATTTTCACTACCCCTCTGTGGTATAGGAGGAGAGCAGACACGAACCCATTTTGTAGATAGGGAGACTAATGTCTGTTTCTACATTTCTGGTTCACGTTATATAACCACACTATATATTGTGCTCTAAAATCTCTATCTTATTTATTTTACATTAGGCAGCAGTATATAACCCAAGATAATGAATGGCAGCATCAGATGTAAACAGTGGCATACATACACAGAGTAGACATCTAACTACAGTCCCTCTTTATAGAGAACTACCTCACAAGAGGGCCTTCTTCCTGTTACCAGTGCCTCATGAACCTGGTGGTGTAGGAGGAGATAATTATCCAATAGTGAACAAGCTTTTGGAAGAATTTGTCACTCTCCTGCTTGGTCATCTCTGAAAAAGTCCTTGGGGGACATTTCTGAGTTCCTTAATATGTTCCATTTTTAAGGAGTTCTATTAGATTGCCCTTTTCAACATTTTTCTTTATTCCCAAGTTATTTCTGCATCTTGCTTGCCTGGTTGGCTGGGTCCTTGTGCTTCTTTTTTTCTAAGTCTCCTTATCGTTACCTACTGATAGGAATCATCTGGTCTTCATTTCAATTTGACTGGGTTATACCTTAAGTGACTCTAAATTTAGACATGTCAACTGGATTTTGTACCCTGGCTCACTTATCTGACACTCTTCTATTCTGTTTTGTATTCTCATCCTTTCCCCTTTGAGTTGATTCCCCACAAAGGTTGGGAAACTTATTATTTCAACTGCTTACCTGCCCATATTTGGTGCATTTCTTTTGTCTCTGGGCTGTGTCTTTGACCCTTCCCTGAAATCATCTCTTCTCTTTATCTGCTTTGCTCTGTGACATGGAGGTCTGACCTCTACAAACCATTTTTTCTGGATCATTTGAACTAGCAAATGCAAAGTGTGAACAGGAATTTGGAAACTGGGAAGAAGACTCAGCCGAGGGCATTTCTGTTCCTCCTTTGGCTTTGGCAGTGGGTTCGATGGTGTCTGCCTCTGCTCCATGCTTCCAGCTTTTACTGGATTTGCTGCTTCTTGGCCTCTGTCATCTCTAGCTCCTGAAAGTCTCCAATTCCAGTACATTACCAGCCCTCTGCTGTTGTGAGTCTCTGGGTTATTGACTTGCATTTAGACTGACATTTCAGCTCTCCTGTTACTTTCACAGTTATTTTGCTATATTAAATTTCTTCCATTGAACTTCTGGGTATGAGAGCACTTCCTGATTGGTTCCAAATCAGTACATCTTTTCATCTACCTCAAACTGAAGAATCCTGCATCTAACTTTGAACTGAATAAGAACATGATGATAGTATTAATGTAAGTGTTCTTTAGTTGAACTTTGAAAAATTAAAATAGCATTGCATTATAAAGTCATGTAAGTTTAGGTTGCACATCGTAAATCAACCTCTATATAAACAACGTGAAGTTCCTCACTAAATTCCAACACTATCCTTCAACATAACTTGACCCCTTTTACTTGATTTATTCTCCCCATCACTCCTTCCACACAATTCAGTTTTGATTCCTGGTTTTCTTCACATTGTCTTTGATTTCCCTTCGATACTTTCTACTCCTTTCTTCCAGGGGAACTTAATTTCTCAGATTTTCCTCACTACCTCAGATTAATTTGCTTATTTGTATATTACTGCTTCTTTAGTGCCATGTGGCATACCCTTTTCTTGGCATTATTACTTGTTTACATCAATCATATTTGTCAAGATTTTACAGACTTTGTTTATGAAAAGACTAAAAATTAGACTTTGTACATACCTGTTTTCATAGTATATATCCAGTTGGTTGTGAGTTTGAATCTGTTGACTGCAAAAAAGCACAGTTCTTCATTTGCTTCCATAGAATTCTCTAGAAAATTGTTCTGTCAGTGAATACGCAGAAATTCAGGAGGCAATTTTGGATCTCTGCTAAAAGGGTGGACTCTATTAGCCTCCTTGGCTGTGGTAAAGCAAAGAAGCACTTCCAAGTGATCAGTCTTGATCACATCTGAATGCAGTCACACAATAGCGAAACAACTTTTTCTTTTGTATCATTAATCATTCTCTTGGTCGAGGGCTTGAGTTTTTAATCATTTCTAGCATATCCTCATACAGGTTATAGAAACAGGTTTCACATCTAATCTTTTTTTCTTAATAACCAGAGGTTAATGATTTGTTGCTCACTTAAAAAATCATCTATTCTGGGGAGCACAACTTCACATTTCATCATGTGCACTTGTGTCATCCTCCCCCTGCCAACCCTCCAGTGCCACTGCCTTGTCACATCAATACCTTACCCCTTGGCCCATCATCCTCCTTCCTTCTATAAACTGTCTTGTCTTTCTTTCTTTCTTTTTAAACTGTTTGTTTTTCACAGAGCCTAAGAGTTCTTGTATTTTGACTGTTTGTTTTGTTCAATTGTTTATTTTCCACACATGAGTGAAATTATCTGATCATTTTCTGATATTTCACTTGGCATAATCATTTTATGATTCATCCATATTGTTCCAAAAGGCACTTTTATAAATAGCTGAATAGTATTCCACTGAGTATAGATACCACCATTTCTTTATCCAGTTAACTGTCAGTGGATAGTTAGGTTGGTTCCATGTTTTAGCTAAAGTGATTAAGCTTTATAAACCTAAGGAGGCATAGGTCTTTCCATATTCATGTTTATCTATTCTTTGGGCACACACCTAGTTCAAGTGACATTTCTATTTTAGTTTTTAAAGCAATCACCATTCTGTTTCTACAGATGATAGACCCCTCTCCATTCCTGCAAATGATATATAAAGGTTCCATTTTCTCCACATTCTCACAAACCCTTCTGATTTTTAGTCTTTTTGAAATGGGCCATTCTTACAGGATTGAGCTCATAACCCATTATGATTATGAGTTGCATTTCCCCTATAAGTGATGCTGAGAATTTTCCATCACATCCTATCTTTTAATCTGATATTGTCTATTTTTACCCAATATATAATAATATTTTGAATACCTTAATTACATTTGAGACTCCGATAGTCCTTCAACAATGCTTTGCTTAAAGCAAATGTGCAATAACTATTCATTGAGTAAAAGTAAACATAACATTTAAATGTAAAGTGTTTACAAATCAGAAGTAATTTTCTTGTCACTTGATAGCTAGTTTTATCTATCTGCAGTAAATAATGCTCTAAAAATAACATATTTTTCTATCATTCTGCTTGAAAGGAAATAAGTATGGTTGATATTCCACAAGATTTTTTAAATTATTATCATTTCTTATTTTACATTGTTATCTACCCCAGGGTTCTCTCACCACCTTATCACCCCTTAAACCATTGTCTTAATCTTTTGTGTCTCTCCCAACCCTGATTTTCCCCCTTCCCCTTCTCTTGCTCTATGCTTCAGTTCTAACAATTTTAAATTGTTCTTGTCTGTTTGTTTCCTTTACCTGTCATGTGAGTAAGACCATCCAGTATTTCTCTTTTTCCTTCTGGCTTATTTCTGCTAGCATGATTCCTTCTAGCTCCATGTTGCCTCAAATGACATGTTTTTCTTTTTTGATTAATGAATAATATTCCATTCTGCACATATACTACAGCTTTCTGAACCGTTCATCTATTATGGGCACTTGGGTTGCTTCCATATCTTGGCTATTGGAAATAACACTCCTATAAACACCACCTGAGTAAGGCTTTTTTTTTTTTTTTTTT
>PVHY01007773.1:0-65395 GCA_004024945.1 Uropsilus gracilis | reverse complement strand
ATCTATCTATCTATCTATCTATCTATCTATCTATCTATCTTGCAGTGTCCCCTAACTCAGGATTTATTTAGTAATAAAGCTAATATTTTGATAACTGGATACATGTATAAATTATTCTATCACCTTATTGTTTCCTGATTTCACTTTGATAGAAGGATTTTCTTTTATGGATGTTTTTCCTTAAATGTTCCAAAAGATGTTGTGATTTTTCCCCCTAAAATGAGTAGATGTCAGTCTCCTAGTATCATAATTTGATTATTGTTTCTTCTGTAGGTAACATATATAGCTTGGCTCAGAATTTTACACCTTTTATATTACAGTGCAGAAAGCTTACTGCTACATTTCCAGAAATTATCTTTCCTTGATTTGGTGCTAAAAATGATGATATTCTCAGATTGCCCATAAAGGTTTCTAGCTCAGGATAATTGTATGTGTTATATCTTCATTGTTAATTACATTTTTGGTTAATAATTCATCCAGGATATTTTGTTACACATGTTGAAACTATCAGGTTATATCTTCTCTATATTCTTTTCAAATTGCTTCTCTAAATTAATTTATATTTCATAATTTTCTTTGATCTTTGAAAAAAATTTTATTCTTTCTCTACCATCAATTCAAAATTTGATTCCATTGTGGATTTAATTCCTTCTCAATCAGTTTTCATTTCTTTCTCTGACATTTTCTATTACATTTTTATCTAATTTTCTTTTTTCGCTTTTAAAATTTTTCATTCAGGATGCACATGCACATTTTTAAGAAGAAATCATTTCAACAAGGTCTGTAATTATAACACTATTTTGGTTAGCCTAAACCAACCCATATTTTAATAGCTCCTAGGTATACTAGCTATTTATTTTCATGCTTAATTCCAAATCTAGAAAAACATCATATTTTAGTTTATTATTTTAATATCATATTTTTTCATATTTTTATTTTTACAATTACAATATAGTTGTAATTATAGTTGGGCCATTGTGGAAAATTACCTCTTTCCTTCCTATTCTGACCTGTTCCTCCATAATTTTTGTCTGCACTTCTGTACTTGCTGTAGTTACTATGGAATATCTTATACTGAAATCAAACGTTTATTATAATTACTTCTAACTGAACATAATTTTGTTTTCCTCCAGCTCAGACATTATTAACTTTTTTGTTTTCTTTGGTAGGTGCTAATTTATTTTAGAACTTTTATTTTTTAATTTGCCCCTTGAAATGGTTGAATCGTATCAATCACATACACCTGCCTGTGTGTTCACTTTCCATTTTGTTTGGCACTTTCTTTTGTCTCTTGATTTACTCCCCTGTTTGACTGAAGAACATTTATCCTGAATAAATTGTAAGGACAGGAAACTTATTGAACCATTCAATATACGGGAATATCTTTATTCTGTTTTCAAGATTAATTGATATTCTGTGGAACTTCTACTCTAACATACTTTTATTTCAGAATTGTGAAAGCATTGTTTTCAACTTTCAGTATCTAATTAGAAATATTATGGTTTATTTTTTTCATTGTATGAAAATGGTTTACCTGTTCTATGGAATTCCATAAATGTATTATCAGCCATTGCACTCAGTAGTCTTTGTAGATGTGACCATTTTCTGAAAAACTACTTTACTTATCATTTTTAAACAATAGTTTTTACCTTGCCATTTCTTTACTGCTTCTAATATCCTGTTTCTTTTCTTTCTTTCTTTCTTTCTTTTTATCTCCTGGATTTGTGCTTCAAGTTTTTAAAGCTTATTTTGTCTTTTTCTTTTCATATTTACTCAGAAATATCAAATTTGGTCTTCTAAAGCTTCTTTTGAATTTTCCATATATGTTATACTTAGAAGTTCTAAGAGCTCTTTTTATTCTCAAAGTTCACTCTTATGATTGGGAATCTATTCTCTATTCTTGGATGCAAAACCTTCCATCATCTTTCTGAGGCAATTGTAGTTTCGGTTTCATTTTTGTTTTCGCCCTGCATAGTTGCTCTTCTCTTTCATTTAATTTTTTTTTCCCAATTTTTCCTTTAGTATTGCATTTTGTCTTTGTTTTATTCTTGATCTTCCCTAATGAAGAGTTTTTGTAAGTAAATGATGACTAGGTTTCTGTACTAACGGGTTTCCATAATATTGTTCAACAGCAAAGAACTAGAAAACATCAGCAGGCTTTAAAAATAGGCATGTATTTGTCATCTATTTAAGAGTTTAATATGGTTTACCCAGATTTCACCAGAATGATCTGTTGGTCTGAGTCGGTGAATACCTCTGACAACTCGTTACCTTCTTCAGGCTCTCTGACTCAGCTAAGGGTAGAAGAAGAAAGATATTCTGGGTTGAATTCCCTCCAGAGGACAATTCAGGAAAGTTCTCACAATGAAGTCAGTGGTAGAAAAGAATGTTTTAGTGCATGAATGATCACACATTTGTGCCAAAGATACAATCAATGATTCAACAAATCATCATTTAATGTTTCAGGTAGTTATAAGGATGACCTCAATCCTTCACATTTCATTTTATCTGTAATATCATTTTATCTGTAGTTACTTGTGTAACACAGGTAACTACAAGTAACTACTTGTGTAACACAAGTAACTACAGATAAAACTACTTGTGTAACACAAGTAACTACAGATAAAACTACTTGTCTAACACAAGTAACTACAAGTAACTACTTGTGTAACACAGGCAATTACAGATAAAATGATACTACAGAAAAATGAAATGTGAAGGATTGAGGTCATCCTTATAACTACCTGAAACATTAAATGATGATTTGTTGAATCATTGATAGTATCTTTGGCACAAATGTGTGATCATATCCGTTCTGAGTTTTCCTGAAAGATGAGTTTGCCTGGCCATGTTGGGTTGAGGATTACCTCAGTCAGCATATATATATATATATATATATATATATATATATATATATATATATATATATATATATATATATTTCAACATAGTATGCTCTCAACATTCATAAAGAAAGGCTGTTAATCTCTTTACCAAGAAAGACTAGGCTTCAGTGTTCTCTGAGGAAGGTTAAGATGAGACTGGAGGTTATCAACACACAGCTTCCTTGAATCCATGTCTGTGTTTGCAATGTGAAACAGACTCAAGTCTATGATGTTATCCACTAGAAAGCACTTCTAAATAATGAAAAACACTATGATAAAACACAGGACTGAATTAGGTGCTGAGATCTGTGAAATGGGGAGGTGGCTTAGGGATTTCACTCGTTATACAAAGCTTATAATCTTTGATAATTTGAACCATCTTTCCACTTTAACTATAATTCAAATACATGTGGGATAGTTATGTGTGAGGTTTTTGAGAATTCTATGGAATGCATTAGACTATTTTAGATATGTTTTATCATTTACCTACTTGATAAATGGCTTAAGTTACTGTTTCTATTATCCTTCAGTTTTCTGCTTTTTCATATGTGTTTTCTGTAGAAACAATTGCTTTGCTCTAGTATTAATTAAGGTTGGGAGTGATCAGCATTGGATCAGTGAGTTCCAGTCACTGTCTTTATTTAGAATAAAGTTAGGATTTCTGTTTGAGAAAAGTCCTCTCTTTGTTAAAATATGGAATTTCAAATGAATAGTGTTTGGCGGTAAGAAGGCATCTGTCTGCCTTATGGATTCTGTCTTATCAAGACTGAAATAATTATAGCAAGATGTTAGCAGTCATATAATCCTCAGATCATCTTGACTTAAGTTTATTATATTTAATTTATCAAAAAAAGATAGACTAAATATACTTTGGTGAAATATTTTTTTACATAAATGGTATGAACCATACCAGTGGTTCTGAAATATTCTATGTAAAGGTCAGGTTGAATGTATAATATTTACATTTTAATTATCTCAATTATTTCAGATTTATGTTTTATTATATATTTAATAGAATCACTCTCCACTTATGTTCAATAATTTTGATTCGTGTTTGAAATTCAGTCCTGTCTATATTCTAACTTTCATTTTTAAATTCATTCAAATTCATCTATATACGTCAATTTAAAAACTGTATCTTCTCTCTTTTTATATGTATAAGTTAAGTAATTTCCCATCAATGTTCTCAGTAGTCTTATTTGAGGAAAACAATTCATTTCATTTGATTTTAATCATTTTATATAATAAAATTCAACTATGGCTTGGTCTAGAAAACAAATAGAACAATAAAATCAGTTTCATCTTTTTTAAAGTGATAAAATGGTCTAATTATAAACTACCAAAAAAAAAGTTTTCTATAGATTTTTTGGGGGGAGATAAAAAGATGACAATTGTTTTTCTTACAATATTTTGATGAGAATCAATTTTTAAATAGAAGACTTCTCAAAAGTTTATCTAAGTAGAATTTTCTTTTTCTTTTTTTGATTCTTTCTTGGAATGTAACTTCTGGTTCAGCTATTCTTACCCTATTTTTAAAGGCATAGTATTTATAGCTTAGAACTTGATTTTTTAGTAATAAAAGATAAATCAGGCAATACAGTGAAATTATTGTTAATAAAGGAAATGAACAGCTTAATATAGCATAACTTCTTTAGTAAACCTTAACACAAGTTGTAATAAAACATTTGTTTCCCTAATACCTGTGATATGACAGCAAAGTGAATTGAAAATAGAATGTGTGAAGTCAGAGATGATCCTGAATTTTACAATTCTGCACCTCATAATTGGACAGTAGAGGATTTAACCCATAGTGTTTTCACCTTTGGTACCTAGCTCTTCCATCTTTTTTCTTAGCTATGTCACAGTCAGGATTTTTGAGAGTAGCTCCGAGGATAAAAACTTAAAAAGAGAAAATAAAGCATGGTTTTGAAGTAAAATTTAAATGATCTTGGCTTCATTCAGTTAAGCTGTCCTCTTGACAATGTAATCATAATATGAAAGAAATTCCTACTTTGGTTTGAAGGAATTTGAAAGATAGTTGCATTTTCTATCACTACTATTTTGGTTTTGTTCTCTTCTAGACAATATTTTAATACTTTCAGTCATCTTCTGAAATTCTACCTTGTGTTTTAAGCTGACTTCCAGTTTCATGAATTTATTATGGTTTAGAATATGTTCTCTGTAGTCAGTATATCTGAGTACCATATGTAAGGACAGAGAACTTTTATAAGAGAATGTATTTCTGACAATGAGATTAGTCCTTTCCACCTCTGAGAATGTCTAAATTTACAGAGACTGAAAACACTGAAGCTGAGGATGTGGAGCAATCAAAATCTATATTGCTAATGGAAGCATACAATGATACAATCACTTTGTAGAACTATTTGGCTTTTTTATTTTTTAAAATGTAGCATTTACCTCTGATTCAGAAATCTTACTCCAACTTATTTGTCTCAGAGAAAGGAACAACCATTTCTGTGCAAGGAGTTTTGGAGTATCTTTATTTATAATACTGCTTTCTTTGCATGTCTCTCAAAACAAAGTAAGTGAACACTGAAAACCACCAACATTGCCATCAACACAAAAGAATGAATAAAGAATCTATGAAATAATATAAAATGAAATTAAAAAAAAATAAAAAATGTGTACTCGAGTAGGCAAAAATATGGATGAACCAAATTCTTCAAGTTGAGTGAAAGAAATCATGAAAGAAATAAGCTAATACAGTGCACTTGAACTATGGTTGAAAATCCTGTACAAATAAGATCACCACCCTATCAATAACAAAACAGAATAAGCAGCTAATAGTACTTTTGCTTCAATAAATATGCACATACAGGTGTCCCTTTTTATTGGTGTTTTTATATCTTTTGGGTAAATTCCTGGTAGTGGGATTGCTGGATTAAATGGTAATTCCACTTTCATTTATTTGAATGTCCTTCTAACCGACTTCTCCAATGTTTATTGCAGCACTATTTACAATTGCCAAGATATGGTCACAGCCCAAATGCCCCAAAACTATGAATGACTGAAAAAGATGTGGTATATGTACACAATAGGATATTATTCATCAATTAAAGAAGACAAACTTATGTCATTAGCAACAACATGTATAGCACAAGAAGGAATCATATTAGTGGAAATAAGCCAGAAAAAAAAAAAAAAAGAGAAACATCACTTATATGATGGGAATAGGAAAAACAAACAGACAAGAAAAATATAAAACTGCTAACCAAACTGAAATATAGAGTAAGAGAAGGGGAGGAGATTTAAATCGTGAAGGTGGGTGCAAAAGATCGAGACAGTACATGGATGATAAGGTGATGAGAGAACCTCAGAGTAGACAATGATGTCATTGATATATGTATATGTAAACATATACATATATATGTGTGTGTGCGTAATCAATAAAAATAGTACATTTGCTTCAAATGACATGTCTGTGGAATTATCTTAAAAATCTTAATTTTAATGAGAAAGTTTGGCTTTGGTTAGATATATTTTCGTAAATAGCTTGAGTTTTATTTTTTGCAAGGTGATTGACACCTTGCTTAGTTGAATTCGCCCATCTGCAGTGAGCTACGAAAACTCAAAGTGTGTATTTGATTTTCTTATACTGTCAGCTATGGATAGGAGTTACAGGTATTCTAACAAGAAGGCGGTCATTGAATTGAATATATCATAAATGTTATAAATGTAGATATCACCTATATCATGATATTTGAGATATATGTATCAAAATTAATGATGTAGATAATTCAATGATATATCATGTATTTCAGGTAAAGTGGGCTTTGATGTGTCTTGTACTAGGAATAGAAGAATTCCTAAAGGAATGTAATTGTATTATTGAGTAACTTTTGATTAAATATAAATGACAAAAAGGTAATTTTAATAAAATAAATACATGTGGAGGTAAGAACAAGACTGATGTACTATGTTACTTGACAGAGTAATAAGCTACTTGAACTTAATGGAGTTAATCCTACAGAAAAATGAGAATGAGTAGAATGGCCCTTTGTCCCCAGGGTTTTTTTTTTTTAATAGGATATAGATTTTAATCATCTAAATATGCAGGAGGAATATTTTTGAAAGAGTATAAATGTTGTCTTATGGGTGTTAAATTACAAAGATTCCTAACTAAATATAATTCAATAGTCGCTTTCAGACTTAGACTCTAAGTGGGAAGAGGAAAAGATGCAATCATAATATTTAGTGACTGAATAACATTAGAAATGATATGCCTCTGCTATGTGTCATAAAGTTGTAGCAATCCATTTCTTTGATTTAAAAAAAAAAGTCAGTTTCCAAACTTGTGTGGCTAAGAAAAGCTGACTCTGTTTCATCAAACAGCTGGTTTTACATGTAACAGAAAACAAAACAAAAATTACCCTACTTGCTTATGATCTATTTCTAGCCAGTTGCAAGTATAGGTGAACAGCATGGAAGAATAAAGCTGAACATTTTACTTTATAGACATAAAAACCTATTAATTCAGTGTGTGGTGCATAATACATGTAGCTACTTACTATATGCTAGTGAGTTTTGGAGTGAAACAGCATAGCCTTACGCAATATTGAATGATAATGCTTCTGTTATAAATCACATTTATGACTAGATTTTGAATGAAAATTAAATCTACCATGTAGTACACAATAACACTCCTAGTTATCTACCCAAAGAATGCAAAAATACTAATCAGAGGGATCCATCTATCTATCTATCCATCTATCTATCTATCTATCTATCTATCTATCTATCTATCTATCTATCTATCTATCTATCTATCTATCTATCTATCTGTCTGTCTGTCTGTCTGTCTGTCTGTCTGTCTGTCTGTCTGTCTGTCTGTCTGTCTGTCTGTCTGTCTGTCTATCTATCATCTATCTATCTCTATCCTCTGAAGTTCATTGAAGCACTATTTATAGTAGACAGATTCTGGAATAACCTAAGTGCTTAAGAACAGATGAGTGAATTAAGAAAGTATGAATGTGTACAGAAAAATATGGTATATGTACGTGATGGACTATTATTCACCAATAAAAAAGACAAACTTGTCATTTGCAGCAACATGGATGGAGCTAAAAGGAATCATGCTAGTAGAAATAAGCCAGAAAGAAAGAGAAACATACTGAATGGTCTCATTTATATGAGAGAGATAGGGAAAGCAAACAAAGAGAGAAAACAAAATTAAAATTAACTTTCAGCAGAATTGAAGCATAGAGCATGAGAGGGGGAGGGAGAGAAACTTGGAGGTGGGATGGGCACAAAAGACTAAGATGATGGTGGATGCGTGATAAGCTGGTGGGAGAATGCTGGGGTAGACAACAATGTAAATTAAAATAAATAAAATTTAAAAAAGAAAGTATGCATATGCAGTGGAATATTATGAAGTCATAAGAATAATAATACTTATTAAATCTTCAGAAGTGATTAATTACTTTAGTTTTTATTATAATTTCTTTTAAATTAGGGTATATGTTTTATTCAATTTAAAAATCTAATGGCAAGATATATCTTTCAGAAGGATATACTTTCTTGTAAGAAAGAGATGTTCAAATATCTAATTGTGTAGACTATGTAAATCAAGTAGTAGCAATTAATATAAAACAGTTTTGTAGCCAGTATCATATCACCAGGACTCTTTTCAGTCTAGATTGATTAATCTGGTTTGTTTCTAATGCAGAATTCCAATAATTTGGGGTTATGTATCCTGTTATGAAAAATGAAACTTAATATCACTGCTTTAATTCTTGAAGTTTCAATCCTGAAGTTTTAGATTAACCATCATATAAATAAAAGCAATGTAAGAAACAAACCAAACCAAAACAAAACAAAACAAAACCCACAGGTTATTCCAGGCATGCAGGAAAGTTAGCCTCTAAAATATAAAATGTGGTACAGCACCTTAATCAATTATAAAATATATAATGTGGTACTGCACCTTAATCAATTATAAAACTGGCAAGAAGAGCAATTAATCATTTCAGAAGATGCAGTGGATGTATGAGATAAAATTTCATACTATTCCTGATAAAAGCTCTTAGCAAACAATAAATTCTTGATTCTGGTAGAAGATATCTGAAAGAATCCCAAAGTAAATATTATTACAATCAATAAGACAATGTGAGAACATTGCCCTTAAAATCATGAACAAAATGAGGATAGCCACCATTTCCATTCATCATTGTAAGGAATGGCCTATCATGTTTAGTAAGAAGCAAAGATAAGATGATATTTATAATAATTTGGAAGAAATAGCTAAAACTGTTGTAGGAAATATGATAAAAAAGAAAAATAGATAAAAAGAACAGTGACCAAGTAGTAAAATATTAAATATTAAATATATTTCTATAATTAGGAAAATATCTAAGTATTATACATAAATGATAAAATTTTCAGCCAAACAAAAGTAAAGACATTCACTGAATGCAGGATATTCTATTGGAGGAAATTTATATCGCTTGTGGCTGTACTTTAAAGTAGATATAAGTTCATGGAGAAATGTAAATTCTTAATGGATATGGAAAGTCAGTAATCTAGCAATGTAAAATCTCATCAAAATTCAGAGATTTAATGCTCTATCATTAAATTCTGGCAGCCGTTTGAATGAAATTTAACAAATATACTCTAAAATTTATATGAAAGAAGACAGGCCAATAATAGTCAAGTCCCTTAAAGAAGAAAGGTAAGTATGTGTATGAATTTCAGTCACAGTCAATGGTATTGAACAGAGTGCCTAGAAATTTAGGATGTGGTAACTAAGGAATCAGTGGTATTATGGACATAGAGAAAAAAATGCCTATTTCATTAAATTCTGGTATAATATTCTCCCAAATGTAAGCAGTGTACAAAGCTATTAATTCCCCTCAATAAACTAAGCCACTTTTAAGCAGATAAAATATTTACTGTCAAATAAAAGATGTAACAATTCTTGTAAAAAATGTAGAAAAGTTATTCAGTTGAGAATAGAAAATAATTTATCAAAACAAAATGGAATCACATGAAAAGAAAAAAAAGACATTTACCTATGGTATAATAAATACTGATTTTATTCAAAAGATACCAATAGGAAAGAAAAGCTGTGACACTCTAAACTGATACCTTCATACAAGTAATTCAAAGCACCAACGTATTATAAGTATTATTGTAGAAGTATATTATTAAAGCATTAATATTAGAAACATGGGAGAATATTTGTATATGCATGTATATACTCTCCTCCTGAAAAAATGATCTACCATAGAAGAAATACAGGCAGAATGTAGAAAAGGGTATTTGTAAACATGAAATATCACTGATGAATAAACATCTAGAATGATGATCAAAGTAAGTGAAATATAACTGCTGACAGTAAACATGCAAACATAAATTAAACCGAAAAAAAAGCTATTTTATACCTAATAGGTGGCAAACATTTAAAGTGAAAATTGGAAATAATATGAAAACAAAAGTTTATTGCTCAGAGTATAAATTGAAATAATTAATTTGGGGAGGAATATACTCTTGTAAAATTAAAGATGCACAGAAACTAAGCATTATCAATTTTGCTCCTGCATGATTTTGACCTTATTTTGCCACATTCTAGAGGCACTAAAATACTTAGCAAGTATTTTCATAACTTCATTGTTTGAAATAATCAAGAATACAAATAGCTAGTGTTATATTGTGAAGCACATGAATTATCGAAGGTTATAAACTCAGAAAATCTCCTTTAGGAATTGATCATAAATGACCTCCATGCCCAGGATCTTGGGAGAACTATAGTGTACAGCAGTAGGCAGAACGGGTTGGAGGACATATGTATGTGTATACATGAGCACTTTATATTTTTAGTTAGTTTTAGGTTCATAGCAAAATTGACTAGACTGTATAAAGAATTTCTCCACCAATACTTGTAGATTGGTCCAGTTATACATCATAATTGCCTTAAATTCATAATGGCCTTACAGTTATTTACAATTTTATACAATAAAATCATTGATATTTTTAATTATTTATAAATATAAAATTTATATATATAGATATATATGTATATATACATATATACATTTCACATCTTTGTGATCTCCTGGGTTCACCCCCCCACCCTCCCTAACCTTTCACACCCTGTCCCACCCCCCGTCCTGAGTTGTGCTCTGTTTGTTAACTTGTTTTGACTTTTCTTTGTGTTTTTTTGTTTATCTTTCCCATGTCCCATAGAATACTGGAACCACTTGGTTTCTGTCTTTTTCTTTTTGACTTCTTTCTGCTAATATGATTTCTTCCAAGCCCATCCATATTATCACAAAATCATCCAATTTGTCATTTTTAATTGATGAGTAATATTCCTTTGTGTATATAGAACACATCTTTTTCATCTATTTGTCTGTTTTGGGACATTTTGGTTGCTTCCACATGCTTGCAATTATAAATAGTGCTGCAGTAAACATCCGAACACAGGTGTCCCTTTGTACAAGCTTTGAGGGTTACTTTGGGTAGATTCCCAAGGGAGCAATTTCTGGGTCAAATGGTAGCTCCATTTTCATTAATTTGCGGGTCCACAGCTTTCCATAGTGGTTGGACCAGTTTGCATTCCCACCAGCAGTTTAAGAGTGTTCCTTTCTTTCCACATCCCTGCCAGCATTTGTTGCCAGTTCCTTGGATGTGGGCCATTTTTACTGGTGTGAGGTGGTATCTCATTGTGGTTTTGATTTACATTTTCCTGAGTGCTGGTGAAGTTGAGCAAATATTCATGTGCTGTTGGCCATTTGTATTTCCTCTTTGGAGAAGTCTTTTTAATTCTTCTCCCATCCCTATATTTTAGCTGGAATTTTTTCTTTGTTTTTATTAAGTTGTGTGAGTTCTTTGTATATCTTTAATATCAGATCCTTATCATGTGTATGGAGGGCAAAATTTCTTCCCACTTAGTTGAATTTCTGTTTGTTTTCTCTGTTGTCTCTTTTGCTGTACAGATGGTTTTTAATTTGATGTAGCAAAAAACCTCCTGAACAACAACAACAAAAAAAATGGAGGTATTACAATTCTAGACTTCAAACTACACTACAAAACCATAGTAATTAAAACAGCTTGGTATTGGTACAAAAACAGACAATCAGATAAATGGAACAGAATTGAGTACCCTGAAATAAAATCACACATATTTAGTCACCTAATCTTTGACAAAGAAGTGAAAAACTTACACCAAAAGAAGGACAGCCTCATCAATAAATGGTGCTGGGAAAACTGGTCCAAAACAGGCAAAAAAAAAAAAAAAATGAACCAAGACAGCTCCCTCACACCATGTACAAAAATCAACTCAAAGTGAATAAAAGACTTGGATGTAAGATTGGAAACCATAATATACATAGAAGATACTGTGAGCAAAACCCTTCATGAGTTGCAATCCAGAAATTCATTTCTGGATATATCTATAGCAGGCAAAAGAAAATGAAGGAAAACATAAACAACTAGGACTGCATCAAAATAAAATCATTGATGTTTTATTGGTTTTTACCTTCTGGGAAAACAAAACTATGGAAACTGCAAGAAGATTGTTGGTTTTTAAGGTTTATGAGGGAGGGAGGACTGAAGAGTAAGAATCTAGAGGATTATCAGGACAGTTAAACCATTAACTATTGGTATTATAAATATCATCTTTTTAAAATTGTCTATTCATATCTGCTGACCATTTACTAATGAGGTCCTCTTTTTTGTTTTCAGTAATTTAAATATTAATCCTTCATCTTCTGTATAAGATCTAAAATTTTCTTCCATATAATAGGATCTTTTTTAATATACTGAAATTTTCTTTTGCTATGCAAAAACTATCAATTTAAGCTAATCTCAATAGTTTATTTTGCTTTTATTTTCCTTGCCTTAGGGATTGACTCTCAAAAGAAAAAAATGTATTTACTGTTAATATAGAATATTGCCAAGATTTTTTATATATTTTATGCTTCCATGTCTTATATCTGAATCTTCATGCATTTATAAGATTTTTGTTCTTGTTGCGCGTGGGATTAGACAGTGATCCAACTTCATTCTTTTATAGGTAGCTTTCCAGTTTCTGTGGCACCATCTCTTTTTTATAATTAATTATTTAATTGTACATCCTTATCTACCCCTGGGTTCTCATACCACCTTATCACCTATGCTCCATTACCTTAATCTTTTGTGCTCTTTCCCCAGATTCCCCACCCCTTTCCCTCTTGTGCTCTATGCTTTTAATTGTTGAATGTTAGCTTTAAATTTTTCTTGTCTAATGCTTTGTTTTCCCTTTCTCCCTCTTATTAGTGAGACCATCTTGTTTTTCTGTTTTTCATTCTGGCTAATTTCTGCAAACATGATTGCTTTTAGCTTCATTCATGGTGCTGCAAGTGACATAAGTTTGTCTTTTTTGATTGAAGTATATATAACTTTCCATATGTACATATATGACAGTTTTCTGTATTATTAATCTCTTTGGGGGCATTTGGGTTGCTTCCATATCCTGGCTATTGTAAATAGTGCTGCAATACACATCCAGGTACAGGTGTCCTTTTGGATAAGAGTTTTTGTAACCTTTGGGTAGATTCCTAGGAGTGGAATTGCTCTATCAAATGGGAGTTCCCTTTTCAGTAGTTTGAGGGTCCTCCACACAGCTTTCCATAGTGGCTGAACCAGTTTCCAAAGAGGATATACAAAAGGTCAACAAGCGTACAAAACAGTGCTCAACATCAATAATCAGGGAAATGTGGTACCATTTCTTAAACTCACCTTTCCTCATAAACTAAGTTATACAGATGTGGAGGCCTTGGATATCTGCATCTCTTTCTTGATGTCAAAGGAAAGCATTTTCACTGCTTAAATTGTTGTTCTATAATATGTATTATTCTATCATATAAGACCTTTATTGTATTAGGTCCTTTCTATCCCCATCTTTTTAAGAATTTCTATTATAATGAGTACTTAAGCCTATCAAATGCTTTCCCCGAATCTATTTATTTGATTATGTGATATTTATCTTTACTTCTGTTGATGCGTTACCCTGATTGATTTTTATCGAGTCACTGTTGTAGTCCTAGGTTAAGTCCTGTTTGATAAGTCAAAGAGTGATAAACTCTTTGATTTGATTCTGTAGTGATGAAGATTTTTTCATCAGCGTTCACTGGAATATTTATTTGCAATTTTCTTCTACTGTCTTTATCTGTTTTTCTGTAATATGTGATATTGGAATTTTTAGAAATGATTTGATAAGTAAGTTAATAATTTGATAAGCATAAATTCCCATGAGATCAAGTAGAATTGATGCATAAAGCTCACATGCTCTGAGCTTTTCTGTTGTGTGGGGAAGGAGTTAATCTGTTGCTATGCAATTCCCATATTTGTGATAAGTTTAATCAATTATTTTGCTTCTATCTGATTTAGTGTCTGTAAATTATAGGGACCAATAAATTGTCAATTTCTTTAAGATTTGGAAATGTTTGCCATGTTTGATTATTGTAATCTCTTATGACCCTTTATTTTTTTGCAATCTGTGGTAATTTATCTGTTTTCATTCCTGAATCTATTTATTAATGTTACCCATATTCTTTGTTAGCCTAAGTTTTATCTATTTTGTTTGATTTCTGGAAGAACCAACACTTAGTTTCACTGAGCTTTTTATAATTTTTTATTTTCCCTTTATTTCTAATTTTATTATTATTATTATCATAATCATTTTACTTTCTATCTACTAATTTTGAGTCTTGTTTGTTTCTTTCTCAAGTTGCTTTAAGCATAACATTGAATTATTTGTTTGGGATTTTTTTTTCTTTTAATTTGGGCCTATATTGCAATTATCTTGCCTCTGACTCTTTTTTTTTTGTATCCCCAAAAAAAGATGCAAAAAAGAGTATACTCTTTTTTTTGTATACTCTACTATATTGTACTCTCATATTTGATAACTAAATTATTTTTTGTTTTTAATTTCCTACTCTATTTCTCTAATAATTATTAAACTGTATCTATTATTTAGTCTCTATGTATTTATGTATCTTTTTATTTATATAGTTGAATATGAATACTTGCTTTGTAGCATCCAATATTTATAGTAATTTTATTGACTATTGATTTGTGTCTCAACATATATTCTTTAAAATGTTCAAGCGACCCCCACCCTCAGCCTCCCAGGTAACTGGGATTATAGGTGCCTGCCACCACACTGGGCTGCTTTTTTGAGACCAAGTCTCGCTAAGTAGCCTGGGGTAGTCTCAAACTCCCGCAATCCCTGGTCACTTGACTCCTAGTGCTTGGGTTACAAATGGCATGCTACCACACCCAACACTTTAAAATGTTCTATGTGCATTTGAGAAATAATGTGTATGGAACATTTTGGGAGGTGGGTTGTTCTGGAAATATCTGTTCAACCTACTTGGTTTAGGTCTTCATTTACAGCTATTGGACCTTATTTATTGTGTTTATCTGACCCTTTTATATTTGTAAGTGGAATATTAATTTATCCTTGTATTATTTTGTTAGTATCTCTATTTAGTCCCTTTAGTAATTTTCTTATTTATATTTCTGTTTCATCATTTGACACACACACACATATATGCATGTTTATGTACTTTCTTTTTGTTCTTTTAGACATTTAATGTTATATCCATCTATAGATCTAACCAACGGTCAGTATGAGGAGTCTATTTTATCTGACATAAATATAGCTATTCCTGACTTTATTTCATTTGTTTCATTCTTCATAAAAATAATTTGTTTCATTTTTTATATCATTTTAGTACCCATAGTTTTCCCACTACTATATGACCTGTGAATAGTCACTGATTTCTCTTGTGTTCATCTCTCCCATTTCCCCTGTTTGCTGTGTGCTTCAGATCTATAGTCATCACCTTGTTAGTTTTGATGAGTTTTTGTTCTTATTTTTGAGCTTTCTGCATTTCACATCTAAGTGAGACCTCATAGTATTTGTTTCTGTTCTAGGTTCTGATCCATTTCCTTTTTTTTGTTGTTGTTGTTGTTGTTAGAAACTGAATGCAGTTTTTTTTTACTTTATCTGTTTAAATTGTTTTAATCTTTTTGCTGTTTACATATCCATGCATATAAATATACATGTAAGCATATGTATGCATACAGCATCATTGCATTCCTGGGGTTCTTCCTCCACCCCATCACACAGCAGAATATTATTCAGCTGCCAAAAAAGACACACTCACACCATTCACAGTAACAGGGATGTAACTGGAAGGAATTTTGCTAGTTGAAATTAATCAGAAAGCTATCACCCAAGATATGTGTCTTTTTTCATAGATGAATTATATTCTGTTGTGTAAATATACAAAACTTTGGATTCATTTGTCTGTTTTGGGACAACTGGGTTATTTCTAGACCTTGTCGATTGCAGTAAACTTTTTACTGTTGCAAGCATTGGAGTGCAAGTTTCCTTTCAAATTGGTGTTTTTGTGTCCTTTGGGTAGATTCCCAGGAGTGGAATCACTGGATCATATGGTAGATTCATGTTTAGTGTTCTGGGGACATTCCACAGAGCTTTCCATCATAGCTGGATCAGTTTATAATCCCAACAACAAAGTAAAGGGTTCCACTATCTCCATATCCTCGCCAACATTTGTTGTTTCCAGTTTTTAAAAGTGAGCCATTCTCATTGGAGTAACGTGGTGCCTCGTGGTTTTGATTTGCATTTCTCTGATAGTGATGTTGAACATTTTTTTCATGTGCCTGTTGACCATTTACATTTCTTTCTTGGAGAAGTGTCTTTTTAGCTCTTAGTTTTTTATTTTCTATGTTACATCTATAAACTTAATAACAGAAAGCATTAGGATGCATGATTTTGAAGATCCCAAGTTGGATTTGGTAAAGGTTTATAGAATTGTTTTGATTCTTATACAACAGCAATATATCATATTCATAAAGCAATGCTACTTAACAAATTCTTATATTTTCTATTAATAAAAACATCTGAACAAACTGAGATGTCTTCTTTTTTATTTTTTAATTAAAGCCTCATCCTATCTTATCTTTACAAATATTTTATAGCACCAAATTTAGAGAGGAGGTATAATTTAACATATAAAATAGGGGTTATTACTTTAATAGAGTTGTTTTAATTGAAGATCAAATGAACGAAATCTGTGACATTTCTTAAGTCACAGAAACACTAACAGAAAGAAGGAATGAGCTGAGTTCATAATAAAAATATTACTCATTTTATTTAAATCCAAAAATAAACTATATGATTCAATTGGAAATTTCAGAGACTATATTACTGTTACTACAGAATACCTATTCTCTTTTACAAAAATTAAGCCTGGGGTGGGAGGTTGCGAGAATACATAGGTTTCTCCCCTCCTGCATCTTCCCCTCCCTTAAGAAAAATAAAGTCTAAAATTTTTATTATTTTGGGTACTTTGTTTAAAAAATACTTTGGAATGGACTTAGTTCTTCACTAAAGAATTCTCTGTCTCCTAGATGGAACATTGTAGGATGCAAAAAAATGGTACTATTGTCATTCTGAGATTTATTTTTCATTTGAAGCACAGAGATTGAAATTTAGTTATAAAAAATCCTTGCTTTTATTTTCAGTGCCATTGTCAATCTTTAAACAATTCACTTGACCTTTCTTTTCAATTGGTAATAATGGTGGAAGTAATGACTTTCTCCTACTATAATGATCATAAGGGAACAAATAATTTTGTAATGACAGTCTGCACTTAGTGAAGAAATGTTCTATAAAAAAGAGATTTATTATCATTATTATATAATTTTCCTGTGTCTAAGCAGTGTAATCATGAGAACTTACTTTTATTTCTGGTACTTTGAGGATGGCTGAATGACCTTAAATATATTTCTTAAATGTCCTCTTTGTTAACCAGTGATAGGATCTGTATATAGTTCATGTTTTAAAATTTTTGAAAAAAATATGTTTTTATTTTTATTTTGCTTATTAAATAATTTATTTATATATAAATTTCACATTTTTGTAATCCCCGGGTTTCATCCACTGCCTTCTCTCCCTGACCATTCCCCCCCCCCCTTTCACCCCCCCACCCATGAGTTGTGTTCTTCAGTTTGGTTGTTAGCTTGTTTTGACTTTTCCTCACAGCTTTTTATTTATTTTTCCTATGTCCCAAATATTAGTGAGACCATTTGGTTTCTGTCTTTTTCTTTCTGACTTTGTTTCTGCTTCTATGATTTCTTCTAAGCACATCCATGTTTTCATAAAACTGTCAAATTTGTCATTTTTAATTGAGTAATATTCCATTGAAAATTATGTTTTTAGAATGATGTTTTTTTTTTTTGTTTTCATTTCATTAATTTTTCCTGGTAGTTGATGAGTTTCATTTTTTTGTTCAGCTAAGTCTCTACTATTTTTTAACCTTCCTTAACTTTTCTTTCATTAACTTTTCCTTATTTGATCTCTTCTGGAATCTTTACATTTTGTATGTTGGGTATCTCAATTATTCTTACAATTATCTTCCATTTAATCTTTTAATTTTTAGAAAAAATTCTCTTATTTAAAAGTTTTCAGCTTACTGATAGTATCACAAAGTATACTAATCACTGCATTCTAAAGCTTAACAGTCACTCAATCTTAAAAAAAATGTGATCACAGAATTTTCCCCTACCTGAAATCATTGAACTGATTACTTTTACAGTTATTTTTTTTTCTTGATTGTAACTATTAAAAAATATATCAAATGCCATTGTCTACTTATGAACTGCTGATTCATTAAATCTTATTTCTTTCACTTCTCATGATTGCCGATAGTTTATATTTATAAGCAAATAGCATTGGTTTTGAATAGAATTTCAGGGGTCTCATTCATATAGTTATCCTACATCAATCTTTGCTGTAAATTATAAGATATTAATATAGCGTGCTTATATAATATCAGTTTACTTCCTTTCTCATCTAATTCGATCTTGCCTGGCAATCTCTTCTTATTTGACCATCTATTAAATGGCTAATCCTAAAATTTCTTTCTCTGAAATAAATTTAAAACCATTTAAGAGCCCTTTCTATATTTAATTAGTCTTGTCATTCATTTATTGAGGAGCAATTTCACCACACAATGACTATAGGGCTCTTCTTTTGTCAGTAATTGTACTTTTTAAAATTGTAAGCAGTAAGAGTGATTTCAATTTCAGATTTTGGTAGGAATTCATGAAAAATATTGCATAATCTCAACTTCCAGCTGGTATCACTGATAATATATTGTCCTCTAGAATAATGAGTATACTGGAAACAATGTGTTACTCCTTTCCGCTTTAACAGTGATAGACAGTTGTATCATGGAAAATGATGCATTTACTGAGGAATGCTTAAACTTTTACCCACATTCCATAAATTCACTTATTTTAAATATTATCAGTCAAGTGAAAGTAAAAATCATATAAACTACTATTTCTTATGGCTATGAAAATAGCAGGATAAACTCAATTAAATCCAACTCTGTTAAAAAAAAAACTCAAATCCTCTAATGATAAAAGCATTAAATATAAAATATTCCCTTTCAGTAGTACTTTCCAAATGTTGTAAATGGTGAGGGAATTTACATATCATATATAATTCTCCTTTATTAACTTGATTGTGTTATATCAAAGGATTAAATTATAATTAAAATGTAAATCAGCTACAGCTATAATTTGACCTCAGAATTGAAATCTAGACAAATTTATGTCAAACTTTCAGTATATTTGCATGTTATTTCAGAAAACTGATAAATCATAATGTGTAGATACATTACTTAAATTAGTACATAATAATCTCAATTTCAAAATTCTCTAACATTTCAACCTTTGTCCTTCTTCCCTGTTCTCTTTCCTTCCATATTATTAGTAACTTTGGCTCCAATAACAATCTGTACACAAAATTCTTATCTGAACTGGTATGTATATAAACTATATGTGTGTTCTGTGTCCCTTTATATATATACTTATTAATTTCCTTACTACTATATACTCTGCATTTAGCAATTCACTTTTTATTTTAATTCCTGTTAGTTTATTATGAAATTATAATTTGATTATTGTGAGAGTATTAGAAATTATGCTAATGAAATAAGATTTGCAAATAGTTTAGCTGAGGCCTAGAAAATGAATAGGAATTAGCCTGGCAAATTACTTGAGGGGAGTTTGGGGTGGAAGTATGAACAGTTATTTCCAGGAGTGAGAATATCACATTTAATAGCCCTGGCAAAACTGGATACTAGGGTTGTAAGAAGTAAAATTGCCTATAGTGATAGCATGAAAGTGAACAAGGAGTGATATGAGACAAGTAGAAAACATTTTCCACAGAAATTAATGATAATTGATTCTTTAATTTCTGCAATTTCAGCTTATGGATGGTTTATTGGGAATGATCTGCCTTTGGATTGCAAGGGGACTCTTTACTTTATTCTGCAAGCCAGTCCTGTTTTTTGATGACCTTAGAACAATCTTATTCAGTAAGTCATAAGGACAGAGATCATAGGTGAATGAAAATAAAGAAATGAAGGTGTCTTTTGGGTAGGGTGCTTTATGTAGTGTGCCTGAAGAGACAGGTGTGTTACTGGTAGAGATTGTCAGTGTGATGAGGTATTGTGTTTAAATGTGACTTGTTTGGGTGGCCATGTTGAATATTAGAGGGAAAACAAGAGAGAAATTGCATGACCCTTAATTATAAAAATAGTGAAGCAATTACTCTCAGATAGAAAGTAAAGCAAGGTTTATTTCATGTTAATTGGGGGTGAGAATAAAATGGCAAATAGAGTAAAGGGTAGATTTAAAAAAATAAGATAATTACTAGAGATTAATAGATGGCCTGGGAACTCACTGCATGCTTAGTTTCAAAATTTGGTTCATGGATTTGAAGTTAAGTAAGTTCATCTTATTGAGTATTATTCAAGAACTTTTCATCAATAAATTATATATTTTTTGAATTTTGAATTGTTTTCTGATGCTACAACATCCTTATACACAGGTTGTGAGTTTCCTGGATAGGGGGCTTGGTACTACAATGTAATGAGGCTGGTTGCTATCAAAATTTTCTTCTTGCCCATATCTGATGGATGAACTCAAGATTATATTAAAAACTGTCAATTAATACCCCTCATGCTTTGACTTGTGTACCATTTGCTGCTATGAATCCTCACCCTCTCTCAGCCTTTCACTTGCTTCATTGAGCTCAGTCTCTTGGTTCTCACAAGTTTTCCATAAAATGACTTGTCAATATAGTAAATCTCTTTCATTTTTGCACATCACTTCATATGTTAAGTGTCTACACTAGACTGGTAATCAAAAAGGAAAACATTCTAAGTAGCTTGTTTTTTTAGAGCACAATCTCTGTTTTTTTGATGCCAGAATAAAGAACTGGGATAACAGAATCATCCATGATTTGATTGCTCTCGGAAGGGAGTAATGGACTGAATGAGAACCATGGTATTTAGGGTACTATAAAGAGATCGTTCACTAGTGAAAGTATGGGTGCAGATATTGTTAAAACCAAAGAGAATTTACTGGGAAAATGAAGATGAGGATTATCCATATCAAGCAAAATAATCTGATCTGATGTCTTTATCCTGGCTTTTCAGTACATTTTCTATTAAATAAAAGTAGAGCAACAAGAAGATATATAATCTCTCCTAACCCCTATCAAAAACGTTTCCAAATGGATATTATTGTATAATATTCTCTCACTACCAAATGTAATTGAATAAAACTGACAAAAATATGAAAGCAACTATTTCATGATTTATAGCAAGGTTCAGAATTTTTAATTTATCTTTCTAAATTTAGGGGCCTATTTGTTAAAAAGAACATATCTCATGTTATATAACTTAAAAATCTTATACTAAATCAGTCATTTCAAATATTGCATATGACAGAACTCCACGATCACCCTGTTGCATGAAGTTTTCTCCGAAGACTGTGAATTAATTCTTCAGATAAGTCCAGATAAAGAGTAGATGCAATCATTGCTTTCAAGGTAGATCCTATAGTGACTGGATAATTTTATTAGCGTATTTTCTGTTTACTTTCTTCCCTCTTGGCTATTATGAATGATGCTTCAGTAAACATAGGGAGGCATATATCATTTCAAGCTAGAACTTGTATATTCTTAAGACTAAAATCCAGAAGATTCTTGATTGATAAGGTAGTTCTATCTTTAATATTTTGATGTACCTCCATATTGTTTTGCATAGTGGCTGTACCTATTTACATTCCCTCTGTGCAAAAGGGTTTCATATTCTCCACAGCTTCACAAGGACTTTTTCCTGACTTTTTGATAAAATTGATTCTAGTCAGTGTACGGTGAAATTTCACTGTGGCTTTTACTTGCATTTCCCAAATAATAAATAATGTAGAACCACTTTGTAGGTTACTGTTCCCCATTTGTATATCCTTGGTTCTATTCTTAGATGTGTTTGAGCAAAATTTGAAAAGATTGCTCCTTTCTTCTTTTTGAAACATAAGAGCAAGAGCTAGAGGGGCTAGCAGGGAAACAAAATGATGATAACTTTATTTTAGGATATCTTGAATTTAATTAAAAAGGTGTATATAACTTCTTATCTTTGCATGATCAGTTCTATCCAAGAAGTATTTCTGAAGGTGTAACTTTGATCCATCGAAGACAGGATAAATGGAGAACGTACAATTAATGTTTTCACATGTTTCTATGTCTTGGGATACCCTAAGGGCTTATAGTGCACATGCTCTGGGCTGTAATATGGGTTTAGCATATTAAAACACTTTGGTAATACTTTCATATAACATAAGATAAACCTTGTGGAATCAGAAGTACCCAACAAAAGAGAGATTGCTGAGAAGCAGCGTGATGCAGTAAAAGGTGGTCTGTACATAAATCATAAGACTATAGAAAATCTCAAATAGTCATTTGACTATTTGAAAAAATATTACGAAAAAATTAGTAAATTATATTTTACTATTACGAAAAAAATAGTAAATTATAACAATAGACACTGTGGACTCATTGAATCGAAATTACAATAAAAGTGGTATATTTTCTGATGAAGTATGCTAATACCATGGAAAATACTGTTTTCTGCTTTACTCAGAATGATCAGATATCATATATATTTACCAATGTACATGGGTATTGTTATGTAGGAAATATGGACTATATCTAAAAATAATTTTTGCTTCTGCTTCTACTACCAAATTACCCCTAAATTGAAGAGAAAAGCAGATTCCAGAGCTTGTTTCTTATTATTTCTATAATGATAGGACTGTAATGTCAGTCTAATGATAGTAGTCCCAGTGACTCCATTCAGGGAAAGAAGTGAGAATTGCACATTTATTTTAGCAAATAAGCATGTAGTTAATTATAGCTCTTGGCTTCAGTCCGCCTTTCTCTTGCCTCTCTGGAAGCTTAATTCACATAGTTCATTAAAATAGCAGTTTTTCGAAGAGTACCATCTTTCTTAAAAATAATATGGATATAAAAATGATTTACAACTTACAGAGAAAAGTCTTCTCCTTCTTTGCAAGAACCCAACAACTATTTCGTGCCTAAACTTATAAACTGAACCACAATTATTACCAGTATTGATAGTCACGTAGCTTCAAGGAACTTTGCACTAAGCACAGTATAGCTCCATCTGTGCCTTATCTGCTTGCTTTCTATTTGTGAGTGTGACTTATTGGAATCATAATAGAATTTTTATTTTTAAATGTGATCACAGGATGAGTATACATGTTCTGCAACTGTGGGTAAAGACACAGAGAATGCTTTAAAGATGCTGTGGTGATAGTAACAGTGGAGATGAGGATATCCCCTGCCTACTTAAGATGAACAGGTGGAAACAAATGAGAAACAACTAATTTCTAAACATGAAATAAGAGGAATCTAAACACAAGTGATAGGAGCAGAACAATAGTCAGATGTGACCCTATCTGCCTGGATAGTCCACAAAGGAAATTTAGCAGTTGTAAAGTCATATTTCGAGTTCAACAACAAGAAATACTGAAAAAAAGAAAACAACTTTGAGAACATGATCCAACATGACACTATATATGAAACAATCTAAAAATTATACCATAAAACATTAAATACTAGTACACATTAAAAATAAATACACTAATAAAACATTATTCTAATTATTCATTATTAGAAATAATGAATTAATACAGTGAAATGGCAGACTGAAATATAAATGTACAATAATATGCAAGCAAGAAGTAAGGATGATTATTCTGTTTATAATCACATCACAAAGAATTAAGTACTTAGGAATAAGTTTAGCAACAATGGTGAAAGACCTGAACAAGAAAACTTTTGACACATCATTAAAATATATGGAAAAAAGCAAAAAACAATGAAAAAATGTTCTTACTTCTAGATGGGAAGAATTGCATTATTAAAATGGATAACTTGCAAAAAGTAACATACAGATTCAGTGCAATCACAACAATTTAAAGGCATTCTTCTAAATAAAACAAATCTTCAGAATAGAACAGCTATTGCTTAAATGTATATGGAACACAGAAGATCAAAAAAAAAAAGCAGACAATATTGACAAAACACACACACATACACACACACACACACACACTAAAGAAATATGAAGTATTTCATTCCCAAGCTTCAGTACAAGTCTCTATCAATCAAAATATGGTAATATAGGAATACAGACACAGGTAAACATGGAATAGAACTGAGATCTCAGAAATGAACCTGCATTTATATAGACAGTTAATGTATAACATAAGCCCAAGCATAAACAGTGGAGAAAGGATGGAATGTAGAACTGAAGAAAGTAATCTTGTGTTACAAATGTACAAAACTACTTTACTGAAGAGACTGGGAGAAGTGTGCCACTGGGTAACTGGAAACAAATGGATTCTATAAGACTAAGAACAAAAATTTATGTAAGCAATATATGCTGATAAAAATATTGTTTTAAAATAGGTTTTTTAAATTGTTTAAAAAGTCGGATACATGTACTTGAAACTGAAAAATTCAGTAAATGGATGGCAGATGGTGGAGCTGTTTCTAACTGTTGTAGAGGGATGTTATAGATAAAGACATATCCCTGTGATAATGAGCTAAGGTTGAAGACATTCACATAAACTAATTTTGGGGTGATTATATATGCTGTAGGCTACACCTAGAAATATTTATATGTGGATACACCAATTATTATGCACTGCTATTTCCTTTCTCTGTATTGAGAGAGTCTTGAGGCAATGATTTCCAAGTAGCAGTGAGAACTTAATAAGGGGAACATAGCTTCTTTCTTCCTTTTTTCCCCACATTTAAAAAAATTTATTTTTAAGAATTTATTGCACAAATATATGTATATGTTATATCGTTATCTACATATGGTACTTCCACCACCTTGTCACCCATGAACCATCATCTTGATTTCTTCTGCCCATCTCTTCCTCAATTATATCCCCCACCCCATCTCTTGCTCTATCCTCAGTTCTGCTGAAAAGTTTAACTTTTTCTTTTCTTCTTCTCTTTTTTTTTTTTTTGAAACTAGGTCTCGCTATTTTTGCCCGTGGAACCGCAGGCTCTCGTTGCCCAGGGTACCACAGACTCAAGCAATCCCCAGCCTCAGCTTCCCAGGTAGCTGGGATTACAGGCGCGTGCCACCACACCCAGTTATTTTTTTGGAACTAGGTCTCGCTACGGGCCCCAGGTGGGACTCGAACCCTAGCCCCGGCCGCTTCATAGACTGAAGCTTACAGACACGAGCCACCGTGCCCGGCCCTGAAAAGTTTAACTTTTTCTTGACTTTTTGTTTGTTTTTCCCAATATCCCTCATATAAGTGAGATCATCCAGTATTTCTTGGAGAGCATAGTTTCAAAAGCCTAAGGAACCAAAAGTCCTTAGAAGAGTGACTGTTTCTAAGACAAGGTTAAGAAATGCAGATAAACCTGAACATCTTTTAATGAAGTGCTTATAACCATTTTTCATACGTACAAAGGCATCAACCACATTCACACAAAAATTATGGGGTTATAGAAAAACATACAGATATAACTGAAAGAACTCTCAGTGGATAAAGTTGGGATAACTTGTTTAATAAAATCATCATATTATTTGATGATTGCAAGAGTATGAATCATAACATAATTAAAATTCAAGGAAATTCAGAGATGCTCAACTAAGAGTAGACTAGAAGATTTAGATTATCTTTTTAAAATTCAAAATTGTGGTCCAACTGAACTACTTAATTTCATGATTACATTTTGCTAATTTAAAATCCTATTGTGAATTCTAGACTGCAGCCTCTGAAAGTGGTACCATGTACTTATTTCAAATAAAGAGGAAAGCAAGAAAATAAGGTATGATGATTTTGACATTGGAGGAATAGCAATTATCATGAATATGTTGGAAATATTGAAAAAGGCATATTTTGGTACCTTGATATTCTTCATCAATTTTAACTTTCAAGATAGTATAGATGTATTGGAGACTTTTTTGTCCCCAAAAGATTCTTTTTCATTTTATTCATGTTCTTTGAGTTAGTTTAGTAAACTATTTAGTTCCATTAAAGTGACAATTAGATTTATGGTCAAGTTATCTAGTAAATGATTTTTTTCTTAAAATGTGCTCTCCAAGGTGTCTTTGCTCACACCATGATTTATATGTGGAATGAAACTGAAGAATGTCCCTCTGTTTTTCTAACATCAACTTGTTCCTTGGTTCTAAATAGTCAATAACTTATTAACCCAGAAGTAATGTATTATTTACCTCTTCCTTTACATGGGTATACATTTGTGTGAGTGTATTTTCTGTATATGTCCAACAATAGTGTTTAGGTAACTATGTCAGAAAACAGACTGTTTTACCTAATACAAATATCTGGGAAGTCATGATGTTCCTCTAATATATTTTAAGATTTCTTAAAAACACCTTCTTGAGTGCCTAATTATTTCACTCATTTGTCCTTACAGAATTGCTTTCATTAGCATTTAAAGAAGATATCACATGACATTGCTGAAAGCACCCATGTATCTTACATACTTTTAAATTTTTCCTGCTTTATTGAGAAAATTTGACAGATAAGATATTTAAAACATACTTTATGTTGCTTTAATATATGTGTACATTGTGGGATAATAGTTCCACATTCTAGTTACTTAAATATTTTACTACACACATTTATGTTTATTTGGGGGGGGGGATAGGAAGGGGGATAAGGATATTTCATCTCTATTTTTATATAAGATTTCAGTTTCATAATAGTCTACTGTAGTCACCTACTTTACAGTGTTCCTCAGAATGAATTTAAAGAGGATTGAATTCAGATATCTTTGAATCTTTTCCCCAGGACTATTAGAACAATGCCTGAATTATAATGCCAGTTTATTTGCAAAGAGAGACTCTCAAGAGTCTTTCTCACACTCAAGAGCCCACAAACTATCAGTGATCAGGACTCATTTTACTTTAATTTGCTGGATTTGTAATATATTTCAGCATTTTTCTATATCAGGTTCTAGTTGAATGTGTGATTGATTGAATTGGAATATTGTGTTTACTGAAATCATTGTCCAATTCTTTCATTGCATTTTCCCTTCCCTACTTTGACATCATATAATGGCTGTTAAGACATCTTTAGATGACATAAAATGACTGTTGAGACATCTTTAGATAACCACCTTTGAAGTAACTCGTGTCCGCAAAAGAGTCAAAAGAAAAATGAATTTACCTGGACCAACACAAATGAAGAGATAAGTTCCTACTACTCAGATCCTATGAGAGAAGCTAGAAGACACACTAAAAGGAAACTACATATGGAGATATTTTTAGAATCAAAGAGTTTTCCAAGACTGAACAAGCATAAAATATATTGACAAGGCCAATCACAGGTGTATAAATTAAAAGAGAAACCAGAAGTCTCTCTAAGAACAAAAGTTCATGATTACATTTTCTATAATGAATTCTGCCATGTTTTCAAATCAAACCCAGCAACATAGTAAGACAATCATCTAACATGACCAAGTCGGATTTGTTCCATGCATGCAAACCTGGTTCAACATATGGAAACCAATCAGTGATATTCTAACACACCAACAAAAAGAATAATTAAGTATTTTAATGATAAATATTGTGAAGAAATGCAAACCAAGGAAAAGCGCCACAGCAAGTGGCATGGAAAGCTAATACCTGGAGATGGCCAGGGATTTGGAAAGCTGCTTTTTGCATCAGCATTTGTTGAAAAAGTTTGAAGAGCTTTGGGGAAGCAGAACTACTTGGAATGCTGAAGAGAGAAGAAGCTAAGAAAAGATGCTGGAGAAAGTTTGGGCTTTGCAGAGTGCCTGCCTCAGGTGTGGAGAGGCAAAGGGCACCATCATGGATTGTGTCTTTGGGACCGTTGGGACTGAGAATGGTGAATGGGGTCAGATAACTGCCACTTGTGGCTTTGAGGACTTTTTGTTTCCCCTGTTAATATTCCCTTGTAAATAAACCCTGTTGTAAAACTGCATTTAACTGGCAACTGCTACGCATAGGTGGTAAGAACTTGTAAGAATTCTGGGCGGCAGAAGCTGCATTTTAAAAGTGCTGCTTTTTTCCTTTGGCTTGTTGGTTGGAGGCTAATGCCCTGTTTTGACCCAATATCATTTTGGCAAAGACGTCATGAACATACAATAGAGAAAAAAAAAGTTGCTGCTGTGAACCTTGGATAGCCACATTCAAAAATAAGACTGGATCATTATTTCGCTCCACACACAAATGTTAATTCAAAATGTATGAAAAACTTGGACCTGAAATCATAGAAGAAAACATAGGTGATACACTACTAAATTTTAACCTCAGAAATATATTTGGGGAAATACTAAAGTAAAGGAAGTAAAAGTTAAATAAAAAAATGTGACTACATCAAACAAAAAAGCTTCTAAAAATGTGAGAAACTACCACAGAAACACAAAGGCAACCAACCTATGGACTGGGAGAACAGATTTGCACAGCATTTTCCTAACAAAAATTTAATTTCTTATATGTGTATATATATATATATATATGTTTTATATATAAAACAAAACATGCAAATCAATAATCTAATCAAATAAATCAACAAAAGGCCCAAATAGGTCTTCAGTGAAGACATTCAGATAATCTATAGGCACTGGAAAAGATGCTCTGCATTACCTATTATAAGGGAAACACAAATCAAAACCACAATTAAATTTCAACTCAACCTTATGAAAATGGTTCATATCAGAAATGGGAAACAATGTCGTGTCAAAGGAGTCCTATTCACCATTGATGAGAATATTGGCACAAACTCTATGAAAAGTAGTATGCAAAATTTGATAAAAAAAGAAAAATGAAAAGAAAATCCATACAAGCAGCAATACTACTTCTAGGTAATTACAAAGAATATGAGAAACACTAACATGAAGCTATTTGAAATCCTTAGTGTTAACAGCATAATGCACTAAAACCAAGTTATGGAAGCAATCTAATTGCCTAGCAGATGCCTGGATAAAGAAATTGTAGAAGGTGTACTCAATACTTATAAAGTATTACTATTAAAAAGATACAATAATGCCATTTGAGAAAAAAAAAGGAGTGATCTTGGGGTGATTATTGTAAATGAAATAGGTCAGAAAGTGAAAGAGAGTTACTGATTATTTCACTTATTTGTGGACTACAGAACACTTAAGAAAACATCCTGGCAAACTTAGTCAAAATTTCTTAGACTGAAAAATATGGTTGTTACTAGAAGAACTGAAGGGAGGGAGACAGTGGGGGAATGAAAAGGATAAAACAATGGCACAGGAGTTTTGGTGGAGGATGAGTGATCCATATGCACATATGGAGGTGTGAAGTTGTACTCCCCAAATTATAGAGTTCTGGAGGACAGAAACAGGAAAGTGAAAGACAGTTAACAGATGGTTTCACTCATCTGTGAAATAAAAATAATCAAAGAAAACAAACTGGCAAAACAAAACAAAAATAATTCTTAGACTGTGAAAAATACATGTATTAGAGGGAGATGGAGAGATGGAAGAGGGAATAGGGGGAGGAAGGTGAAATGGTATTGAAATTGAAGCTTTCTTGGAAGAAGAGTGAGGGACATGAGTGGATAGAGATGTGATATCATATTTCTGGAATGATATAGCTATGTCAACAGTTATCAAATCAATTCATTTTGAGGGTGGGGGTACCAAAAAGATACAACTTGTCAAAACTAGTTTCAGGTTATATTGATTTTAATTTTTTCTCCACTTCCAAAGGGTCCCCCCCCACCAGATTGGAGATTTAAGAGTAATTTTTGTCCTTCCCCATCATCATGTATTCCTAGTATATATTTAAAAGAGAAGATGTCACTAAGCTACTATATAGGATAGACAGGAAGACATTACTTTAACCTTCTGGCCTTAATAGAAACAATAGGAAATTATTCCCATTTTAATTTTCCCTTTTCATGAAACTCAGCACAACTCTATTTTCATCCCTAGTGTTGATTTCTTGCATCTTTCACTGGGTGTAGCTTAATTACCCTTTAGTAATGTTAGTATCTTAATTTCTTATTATGCCACAAGTATTTTCTTCAGTTTTACCTCACATTAGCTTCCACGTTTGGTGTATTCTAATATTTAATAACTTAAAATAATCAGTAAATATTGCTGGATGTTAATGCATATTTGTGCTTAGAACAGCATTCCATTTACATGCTTGGAATCTCTGTGGTCACCTCAATGGTAATGGTAGAAGGAATGAATAAAATAGGTTATGTAGCAAAGACAATAACTATGGTATAGTCATAAACAGGTACTAGTAAAATCTATAAATTATTCTCTAACTGAACATCATAGATATAATATTGAACAAATATAACATATATAGAATAACTATGTAAGCATGCATATATAAAATATACAAAAATAGGTAAAATTAATATGTTGTAGAAAATAGTTCTTCAGAGGTGGAAATTTCTAGCAGTAAGACCAACTTATATACCATTAATTTGTTTCTTGATAGCTATAAATATCCTTATAAAATATTGAACTTTAAACATATTTAATAGTTTATTTAGGCTGTTTTAATTAAAATAGTTTTAGTAAGATGTAAAATAGTAGACTGCATAATTGGCTTGACACCTAGAGTAGTGGCAATGACTAGGTCATCCCCTACTACTTTTGTCCTTGAATGTGAGATGGAAAGTGCCCTTGGAATAAGTTCCCCAGCTTCTCTTCAGAATATTTTTCAGTGTGAGAAAATGGTAAACACTTTTCCAAAGTCTAAACCTGCCTTTCCTGTTTGTTTTATTTCCATACCCTCTGAAGAGTCAACCAAAGAACTTCCAGGAGATTTGTTCAAGAAATTAGGTAGTTCATCAGTGTCATTATTTTTCACTTTAGTGGGAAATTCTAAATTTAATCATATTTATTAGTCTTTACTATCCTGTTGCCTCAGTGGAGAGTGAACCCTCTTCCTAGTCCACCAGGGAGTGATAGACTCAACTAGTCTCTTCTATTTCCCATCAATACCAGCCCATTTGTCTCTTAGTTCAGTATCAGACTGATCCTTAAGAAATTCAACTTGAATTGCTTCCTTTTCTTAAAGCCCATTGTTAACACCCAGTTTAAATCATATTGAAAAGCCCTGATATATTTCTGACCTTTTTTACCACTGAAGTTTTTATCCTCAGATGTACTCTTCGTGAGCTTTCTCACATTCCTCATATATTTCTTCAAACTTGAACTCCTGCCTTTATTCCAAAATTTGTGTCACTTTTCTTTGGTTTGTGTTTCTTGACAATATTTATCATTAAAATATTTAATTCCTCTAACATCTATTTCATCCACTGCAGGCAGATCTCTCTGCTGCACCACCTGTTTTGTTCATTATTGATTCTAGGCTTTACAGGCTGCCTATAAAGGGTGGTTCTCAATAAACATTTGTTGAAATAATGAGTAAAATATGTCACTTTAAATTGCACAACCCTTGATTTCTTTTTACATGTGAATGCAAATGTAATACTAATGAAGGGAAAATTGTGTATACACTGACATGAATTGCAAGTCTGTTTTCATTCCGTGCTGTGTAGAAATCAGAAATTGATGTAAAAAAGAGAAAATAAATTCATTATGACTCTAAATACATGTATCCTGATAAAATTAAAAAAAAACATATTGCAGATTTTATTACAGAAGTTGGTATTTAGGTGCTATTATAAAAATGATTTACTATTATAAATGCAAAAATTGAGAAGTTTCAGGAAAATATGCATCCAAAACTATATACTCGTTCAAAGCATCAAACTGTGATGCTTATAATCTTGGCAGTAGTCAAGAAAATATCCTTTTCTCTATATGCATAAACATTTGACCAAATATTCTTAGTCTTTGATTCAGGAGCAGTTTTTCCCCTTCTTTTCCCCTTGCCACAATGAAGATGTTTCTTTAGTAGAATGATATAGAACCAGATTTACTGGCAAGACAAGAAAATGAAGTAATATTATGACCATCATTATAAAGAGTTCTACAGAAATCAAAGTGATATTTGCTATGTGTTTTCTTTCCTTAACTCGCCAGGCATTTTATTTTGATATAGACATAATTCACATATGATATATTTTGAATATTCATAATTCATATATGTTTTACCCCCTCCTCATCATTTCCATTTTGATACCTATATATAATCCCAACACTTCTGGAAACTTTAGAGTCTGTAAAAGCATTGGGTACTAAATATATCCTTTAATATACCGAGATGATGTATATGTTTCCTTGAAATGTCACTGTGTTGCAATTTCTAAAATTTTATGATTTCTGTTTATCTAGTATTGTGGAGAATGAAAAACAATTAAGTCAGAAAAAGTACAATGTGTCATATTTTCTCAGGTTTGTTGTGTAGAATATTTCAATGAAATCTTTTGTAAGTCAAAGGGTACAATTATCATTAACATGGGTGGAACTATTCTAGTATATTCTCAGATGCCACAAGTAACCTACCAAACAATAAACAGAGCTTAAAATAATACTAAAATATAAAAACAAAGATAAAGCCACAGTATTTAAAGTAAAAATGATGCATGCGCAGTAGAATTTCACTACCATAATCAAGAAGCCAGTGAACATATCAAAGGTTGGAGTGTTAGTAAAGATGGTTTGTTGGTTGAGTCCTCTGAGGCTATGATTGTGAAAGGTATCAGGGATTGGAGTGTAGGAGACAGAGAAAGTGCACCTAGCAATAACATCCTCTGAATCAATAAGGACAGGCAGATATTAAGGTTTGCAACTTCTCCTATACCTGTCTGCCCCAAGTTGAAGGTTAAAGTATCTTCTCCACTGTGACGGGCTTTGACTGATGTGGACTCTTGAAATAGAACTCTGACTGCTTAATCCACACACTTTCCTATCACACCATTCTTTGCTGGCACTTAGAAAAACCCTGTAAACTTGCCTTAAGTCTACATGTCTTTTCAGAATTAAATTCATACTATCCTGCAATCACTAGCACTACCCGTTGCAGTGAAAATAGCATACAAATGTTTGAAGTCTGATTTTTGGACAACCTCATTTTCGGGTCATTTGCTTTTATATTCTTTTTTGTTTGAAAACCTTTTCTCTGACAATTGCATCCACTCCTCTCTGGTCAGTTCTTGTTCATGGTATGTCAAAGCCTCTTCAACATCCACTTGATGCTGAGATGCTGAGTTGTTTCTGGGGAAAGAGCTTGACCAACTTTTCTACTCTGGGCAAATACTGCCTCTAAAATGACTGTTGCAAGAAAGGCTGAATACCTTTTCTCTGATTTACTTTTTATCCTGGAAATCCTCTTCGGATTTCTTTCCATTAGCACAAGAAGATACTGAAGTAGTTCCATCATAAAAGTAAAATAACAAGAACTTTCAAAAAAGGGAAGACAGCTGTATTTTTAATATACGAAAGACCTCAAAAATGGAAAATTGACATGTCCAGATATGTACCCACTCTATTTAGATTTTTCAACTATGGCTGCTACTCTCATCCTTCACCTTTTTTTTAGGGAACATGGGCCTTTTCAGCAGAGGCAAGAACCACAAGTCACAATCAGCATAACCCACTTCAATAGATATTAGCCAGCAATGGACAAACACAACTGAAAGTCAATAGAGTACATGATTGCTCTCCCAAGGTAAACATCCCACCATGCCATGCTGTTCTCCAATAAAATAGATAAGTACTTCGCTTCACCTACAAGACTTGCAGAGTCAATTCAGTCCCATAAACCATTTTCTGTAAAAATTTGCAGATTATATATATTTCCTCAAATGTAATCCCTGTACTTTATTTAGCTGTTGCAAGAATGTTGAGGTATTATAGATCTTCAATTAATTCTCTCAAAGATAATTTCAATGATCTTTCTGCCAAAGAGATCTGGTGATTGTTACATTTGAAGGATGCATTTCATTCCTAATATATTGGTGAAACTACTATTTATAACTGAATATATTCAATTACTTTTTATCTGGTTTTGCTTGTGATCAACGTTGCCCATCAATTGATAGCCAGGGCTTTGTATAAACAGACTTTGTACCAAATGATCACTCTTTCCTTCTTGTCCCTGTGTTATGACTTATCCCTATCAAGATATATCCCTGACTCTGTGTTCTTTTCTAAGAGTGTTTTGCCATCAAATGAGAATTAATATAGTATGCTTTAATTAGTAACCAGACATTAAATAACTGGTAATAACATTTGACTTTTCTATAAGCTTGCAAATGTAAAATCAAATATAGTGATAAAATCACAGTGGCTTGAAAACAAATCTGAGCGTTTATAAAGTAGATCTGAAAGTCATCTTTATGAACTCACTGAAATATTAAAAACTTTTTTGGTTGGACACATAAACAATTTTCCACATACTTCTACTGAAAGACAGTGAACAGTTCTGCATATACAGAGAATTTCTATTAGAATTGTCATTTAAAAATAAAGACATTAACATAATGAAAAACCTTTTTATTATTTAATAACTTTTTGATTTTATTATTTAATCTCTCAAGCATTGCAACAAAAGTTAATGAACTTTTATTATTTTGCCATGACAATTATTTTTGTTCATTGCAAATGTAAAATTCTATTGTCGCTTATCAACACCTACCTTCTTTTAGGCAAATGTACGTGCGTGATTCTTCAGTGTAATTATTGTGGTTCATAAAACTGGTGTTATTATGTTGGCTTAGTGTAATATACTTTTTATATAAATATAACTTATAGTTATTCTCTCCTCTGTTGGTAATTATAAGCCAAGTCCATTGCAATAATAAACTTGAGCTGAGTACTTGATGGACCACTTTATTTTATTCTAACTACCTTTTTCTATTACAACTATTTATTATGTCTTCATAAATATGATGCACAGCGATAGTAAACTGCAAAGACATTGATACATCTAACGCTTTTCTTGAGATGTGCTTTTTTTTTCCTAAGGTAAAGGCCTCAAATTATTATCTATCTAGAACATTGGAAAATATTTCCAAAGCCATATTCTCCCAGCTGTTTCACATGAAAAAGAGCTATGGGCACACTTCACATCGAGCGGCATCAATATTCCCCAGGAGACTTAGTATTGCTGTTGAGGTGGCTTCAATTTTAACTTCTGATAAGAAGCAGAAGGGTTTGAAACAGAGAAATCACTGAATAGGGAGGAATCTATCTGCTGGTATTTAATTTGGGGGATGATTAACCCAGGGACCAGAATATTGACTATAGGAAAGATGAAATCTATTTTCTATATTTTTATAATATATGTTATGTATGCCTTCTTTTCAATCTAAGAAGAATTACTTTAAATTTTAGTTTTTAAGTATGTTTATGGTGGTAGAAATGATAAATTTTCAACTGCAGAGAGAAACCATTTCTTGAAACTGAGTTTACAGAGCGTGTTATGGATTTGTTATCAAAGACATATGGAAATTGCTCTACCATGGTCTCAGACAGTATCTAATAACTTTTATTTAAAATGTTATATTAAAAACACAAAAATAATATTAAATGATAGTGTGTTGGTATCCCCAACTTTTAAGTCCATTGTGTGGCAACTTAGTGAAATTCAGCAATACTGTTATCCAGATATTTTCTATTATGGTCAATCTAATTTTATTTAAGCTTTTTTTGAGTGTAGTCTGCTCAATAAAAACTAAAGATTGAAAATACTTGCTTTATCTTCTCTCTTGTCACAGTTGAAGTCAGTGTTCAATTCCAGGTCCAAATGATTTGTTGGATGTAATTGCTTGCAATGCTTCCCACCACCTTTTAACTCTTAGACCTAAGTACTTATTCAATTTGGCAAACCATCAACAAAATAGATCCTCATTGCACGTCTATTTTGGAAGGGCCCATTTTGATCCTTAATTATTCTTCTTGTTGACATTCATATCAAAAGGTATATTGACCTTATTTTCATTCTCTTAATGCTGATATTTCCACATCTCTGGAAACTCATTTCCCCCTAGTTCTTTCTCTTTGTGGTCAAGTTGTGAAACTGAAAACTCTATAACAGTTGTTTATACTATCTATTATATGTCATTTTTATTTCATTGGTAGTATACATATATGACTTTTAAAAGTTTTTTAAAGGCATTTTTACGGTAGGCAGATATAAAATGAAAATATCATCAAGAGAATTTTAACAGAAAGTCACATATCACCAAAACTGTATCATATTGTAATACATTTTTCAAAATGCATGCGGTCCAAAAGTATGTTTTTACAGTTTAGACCTTCCTATATGTGACCATTTGATAATTTTTTACATATTTAGTCATATAACCCACTTCTTTTCATCCCAGATTTATAACAAGACGCATGTCCTAACCAGAATCAAACAGTGAAGAATAAATTTGATTCACAAGAAGCTGAAACAGGCAGTAAAAGAACTGTGTGTTTTCCAGGTTCATATAGACATAAACCTAGGGAATGTGTGCAAGTGTGTGTGTGTGTGTGTGTGTGTGTGTGAGTGTGATTACACTTACTGGAATATAAAATTGCTTCTAGTTCCAAGACTTAGTTACTTTAGTTAAGTACGTTACTTAACCCAACATTCTTTCCTTATGCAGTTGAAATTTGGGGGGATATTAAATTGATCTTCTATCTTGAGTTACAGAATTTCCTATTAGGAAAATGATCTTGGGGGATGGGGGAGTCAGGGAATACAACATTTTCTACTACTAAAGTCACAGACTTACTGATTATTCTCTATGATTTCAAAATTTGAAGAGTTCCTTTTCTTGGTTATATAGTTTTACATATTTTTTTTTCCTCAGGGGAAATAAACTGATACAAGTGACATCATTACAGCCAATAGTAGAAGTTTATTTCATTTCATTTTAATTATCTCATATTTCCTATAAAAATCTAATATATCAATGTATCCTAGAGCTCTTCTGTAGTTAAATTTCAAAAAAACAAGAGTGTTATTTTCTAGATTTTGAGTTTTTTTAAAGTATTATTTTTAAGGGAATTCACACATTTTCATGTACACATGTTTGTCATATTTACTTTTGCTGTTTAGTTATATATTATTTTTCAAAACAAATGTACCTTTTTACATTTCCAGGAGCAATGAGTGTTTCTACTAGTATACATTCTTGAACAGAATTTGGTGATGTGGGTGATTTTTGTGATTTTGTAGTTGAATATTGGTATATTATATATATATATATATAAAACGTCATATATATTACATCATAGTATACATATTATATAGAATATATATAGATATATATTACATCTTTGTCTACCCCCAGGTTCTCCCACCTCCCCAACACCCCTCAACCATCTTAATCCTCCATGCCCTCCACCTCCCCAATTTCTCCCTCCCCCTCCTCTCCTTGATTCAACTCTGTTGGTAGTTTTAAATTTTCCTTATTGGTTTGTTTGTTTTTTTCCTACAATTTTTATTATTCATTTATAAGTTTATTGAAATTTCATGAAAATTCCTTATATAATTTACATTCATTTATTAAATAGTTTACTTTGTTTTTTATTCTATAATGGTAGTTAACAAGTCTAATGGCCTCTGACTGTCTGTTATTATATGTCTTTATCTCATACAAATTGAGAGATTATTGGCACAGTAACGCATGAGCACAGTATAATGCTACACTGATGCACCCATGACTGACAAAAGAAAGCTGCCTAGTGAATAGTGCTGATTGGAAAGTTGAAATAAACCCCATTCATTGCTTAAATATTACTTTCGATTCACTGGATAAATAACCCCTTTAGATAACACAGAAATTTGTATTATTATATATTAACAACTCCGAATAATCAGTTTTCCCCTAGGAGAGGCAACAATCTTATTTTTATATTTCCTAAATCAACTTGCTCATTTTTAATGATATGTTAGCCATAATACGGAGAACACTTTTCAGTTTTCTAGTTCCACTTGGACATTCCCTGATATTACCTATGTAAAGTATTTTTAAAATAAAAATTATCATTAAATAGTATATAAGATTTTTTTAAAAATATAATCATCGCTGCACTCTGTTAATTTGGAGAAGTTTTCCTCAGAATGTTTCTCGCAATGTAAAGATTAGAAATCCTACTTACTGAAAGTCAAAGATATTAATAATAAATTTAGAAATCAGACCTATTGCTAGTACATTCTCTAGCTTCCAAGTGACCCTGTCTAACTATCCACGTATGTAGGAATCTCTGCTCCTAGTTCATGAACTGGTATCTTCACTTCCAGGTTTAAATTTGTCTGCATGATGAGTTTCCCTGTGTGTTATTAATCAACCCCACAATTCTTGACAGTATTTGCAATTTTTATGTATTTATTTTTTCCAATTTTTTCATATTGGTTATTTATCACTTTGTTGTAAACATATGCATGCTTATATATGTGTATATATGTATAACTACGTTACATCATTGTATGCCCTTGGGCTCTCCCAGTTTTGCAAGCAGTGTGAGGAAGATATTGAGAAATTTCTTTCAGTGCTCATTGTTTCAAAAGAAAGATAACTGTGAAGCATCTCATACACAATGAGAAATGCTCCCTTTTTTATGTAAAGATCAGAATTTAAAAATCTTATTATCTTTCAAAGTTATGCGAGTGTTGAACAATAATAGGAGATTCTTGAGTAGTAGATAATACTATAAAATGTCTGTTTTTATTATGGACATTTGAATATTTTTACATGACAATTAAAAATAAAATGTGTTCTGACCGATTGGTTTTAAAAAGTTATTATGAATTAAGCTGTTGCTTCTCATAAATATGATACATCAAAGGTGGTTTGATATTTTTTCTAATAATAACAAAAAGCAAAAGCAAAAGCAGACTCAGACTCACAATGTTTTATTTTAATGTTTATGCATGTATTCATTTGTTTAGCACAGCTAAGCAACTGAGACAAAATTACAGGATAAAGAAACAAAAATCATACATTGTATTTTGAATACTCTACCATTATATAATCACCATAATTATTAATTCAGAGATTAATTAATTGATCTTTTTGACACGCTACATATTATTTCTTTAAATACTTTGGAACCCTGCTTCCTAAATTGGGAATAAACACACACACACACACACACACACACACACACACAACAGGCTTCATAATTGAAAGATCCCTTCATTTTGGAAGTAAATGAACATGTATCAAGGCCTCACAGTAAGATAAACAATTTCAGAAAGTTATAAAACATAGTTCATTACAAAACTTACAACATAAGCACTTCATTTCTTTTTGAAAACTTTGATTATTAAAATTTTTTTTTCAGTGACTTTCTTAAGGTCACACAACTGATAAATGGTGAGTTTTGAATTAGGATTCTACCCTGCATTACCCTACATTGCAAGCATTATCCATTCTGTCACTGCTTATGGAATTAGCTCTAACTAGAATTATGACTGCATTGGGTTGCAAGAACAATATGCAATGATACTGAAAGTCAATAGGGGTAACATTACTACAGCAAACAATCAAAATTTCCCACAAATCAGTGAGAGAGCATGGAAGTTCTGGGCTAAGAAAAACGAGCAATTAAGAGCCACTTGGGGGTAAAAATAACAGGTGAAACATGTATGTTTATTTATTTTTTTATTCAAATGCCTGACGCCCACATTAACGGTTATTACTACCAAGTCCAAAAGACTAGATTCAGATTCATTGAACAGGTCTGCATAAGCCACAACCACCAGAAAAAGCATTCAGCAGCCTGGGTTGAAGTTTGCACCCATCTCAAGCACTCAGAAAGTCATCTAAGAGATGAACAGGCAGTATAGGGAATATGAGCATTCACCTGGAAACACTGAATCATCAAAAGGATACTATTTAAACCTGCTCAAAAAAAGACTATGAATCTAAATTGACTGCAGATTTAAGTGACTGTTAAAAACTGGAGGACATTGTGAGATCATTAATTAGCAAGTTACTTTTCAAAGCTCCCCAGCTAGAAGAGAATTGTGGGGGTGATTATTCAGTTATAGGATCTAAGGCTGCTACATTTTGAGTAGCATTGAGTAATTTGTTCAAATGTGCAGGTAAACTGGCTTGAATTCAGAAACCTCATTCAAACTCTGCCTTTCTTTCATTGACTTGCTATAGTACACAAAACCCATCAGAAATTAAAAATAAGCTCATCTTCTGAGTCATACTGATCAAATTCCACAAATATCTATTAATTTTAAAGTGAGAGAGAATATTCCAGAACTCAATATATCTAAAGAAAAAAATTTCAGAAAAGTGAAAATGAATATAAAACAAAGTCATGCAATGTTGCAAATATCTTTGAAAAATTAATGTGTCAGAAAGATGGAACTGTTTAGAATTTTGAATAGAGGAACTTAAAATCATAAACCATCTTGTACATACTCCGCTCTCTGACAGATATGAGAATTCCTGTCACAAGAAAAGAGTAATCTACAAATGGGTCAAAAGGTGCTTTTATTTTTTTATTCATTCAATGAATACTGAAATGCTTACACTAATTGAGACACTGAGTTGTGCATGAGACTTTCTGAGATGAATAGTTCATGGGCCCTATTCCTAAATATTTCACAGCCTTCTGGGACTGATAGACATGCTAAAGGTTATAGAAGGCTGTGGAGAAACATTAGGGAACATTTTAATTGAAGTAATCATGGAAGTCTTTCAGGAGAAGGTGTTACCGCATGCTGGAGGTAGAAGAGAGACTAAATTCATAAATAATTGGGCAAAATTGGTGGCCATGATATTCTTAGCATAAATAATAGTACTTTTTTATATACTGAAGGAAAGAAATGTTTGATGGTAGTATAACTAAAGTGTACATAGTAGCAGATTGTTTTTTTGATGATAAAGACATTTGGATGATAATGTAGATATTAAGAGATTTGAAGAAGCTTACATTTAATGACCTTTTTTTTTCCACAAAAGAGTATTGTCCTCTTTTGAGTGTTTAGGGTCAGTACAGGTAAGGGATAGGAAGATAGTAAAAATATATTTTATATAAAAACATTGAACACATGGGATCAACACACAGCTTGCTGGCCAGTGCAGAAAACAAAGCTAATGTTACTGATCATTTATTCTTATTTGATCCAACTCACATGTTTTTGAAGTTCCCTCTTGGTCTTACTGGGTAAATAGAGTGCAAAAGGAAATCCTCAGAATTTTGGATTGTAGTAACCTGTGGCAAGGAGCAAGGGAGAGGGAGTGAGAAGGCAGAACACAAGGAAGAGTACAAGGCGCTTTGGTAATAGTTTCTGGGTATTATGATGGTGGGAGAATTAAGGTGCTATGTCTGAGAGGAATAACCAAGTACATATGCACATAAATGGACATAAGATGATTTAAAAAGGGGGGAGTAAATAATGAAACTTACTGTATTTAAAGGCTTGGAAAAGTGTTGAAATCACAATAGATGGTTTGGGAGGAATGCAAAAATAGTAGGTTGATGTCGTTCCAGCTGTTTATATTTTTCTTCATTTCTTTGCCAGCTGTGGATGTGTCTGGAAATGGATCTCTGAAATGTAATTCATGGAGGGTTTTGTCCAAGTTTTCCTAAAAAGTTTCTGTACAGCAAAAGAGACAGCAGACAAAAACAAAAAGAAAACCAACTCAATGGGAGAAAGATTTTGCCCTCCACAAGAGTGATACACGTTTGATAACACAGGTCCACAAGGAACTCATGCAACTCAAAAACAAACAAACAAACAAACAAACAAAAAAACCCAAACAAACAAAAAACAAGAAGCCAAATCAAAAAATGGGGAGAACTAAAAAGACACTTCTCCAAAGAGGAAATAGAAATGGCCAACAGAGACATGAAAAAATGCTCAATATCACTAGCAGTCAGGGAAATTCCAAATCAAAGCCACAATGAGATACCACCTTACACCAGTAAGAATGGTCCACATCAAAAAAACAGGCAACAAGTGCTGGCGTGGACATGTAGAGAAAGGAACATTCTTACACTGCTGGTGGGAATGTAAACTGGTCCAACCGCTATGGAAAGCGGTGTGGAGGACCCTCAAACTAATGAAAGTGGAATTACCATTTGGCCCAGGAATCACTCTTCTGGGAATCTACCCAAAGGAGACCTCAATACTTGTGCAAAGGGACACCTGTGCCTGGATGTTTGCTGCAGCACTATTTATAATTACAAGGACACAGAAACAACCCAAATGTCCCAAAACAGACGAATGGATGAAAAAGATGTGGTATATGTACACAAAGGAATATTACTCATCAATTAAAAATGACATTTTGATGAATTTGAGATAACATGGATGTACTAAGAAGAAATCTTACTAGCAGAATCAAGTTAAATAGAAAAAGTCAGAATCCAAATGATTTCACTCATCTATGGGACATAGGAAAAACAAACAAAAGGCCAGGAGGAAAAGTCGAAACAAGCAAACACCCAAACTAAAGTACAGAACTAGGGGGTGGGGGTGGATGAATGGGAGTGGTCAGGGAGGGGAAATGGTGGTTGAACCCTGGGGAATATAAAGATGTGAAAAATATATATATATATATAAATTATTTAAAAATAGTAGGTTGAGAAGAGAGATAATTGATAAGGAAAAGTGGAGATATCATCTAAGTCTATCAAGTCAAAGGAGGTGCAGTGAGAGAAAACTGAGCAGATTCTCTGAATTTACAGTATGATACAGTTTTCAAAGCATTAGATATGGATTTGCTAGAATCTTACCCATTCAAGCAACCTTTTATGTTTTATTTATTTCTTACATTTTTGTTAATTTTAGAATATTTGATTTCTCTCCTCAATGTGGCCCTGGTGGCTTCCCAAGGCCAAAGCACCCATGATCTATCACCTCTTTTCCTTGTGCTCTTCCCTCCCTAGTTACAACCACTCTCCCTTTCTCTCTTCTGCTGTATATCTCAGGTCTGTGACCAGCTTGCAAGTTTCGTCTTTTTAATTTTTTTTCTCTGACGCTTTACGTGGCTTATCTTATTTGTGTAAATGAAACCGTTCAGAATGTTTCTTTTCTTTCCTGACTTGTTTCACTTAGCATAACCCCTTTCAGTTCCATCCATGTGACTGCAAATGGAATGAGTTTATCATTTTTGATCACTCAGTAGTATTCCATTATGTATAGTTGGCATACTTTTCCACCCATACAAATGTTTTCTGCATTTGAATAGTTTCCATATATTAACTATTTTAATAACAGCTACAATAAACATAGGATGCAGGTTTCCTTTTGAATTACTGATTTTGTGTGGTGTGGAGAGATTCCCAGGAGTAGAATTGATTGGCCATGTGGTAGCACCATTTTTAATGTTTTGGGGAACCTCCACACATCTTTCTGTAGTGGCTAGACCAGTTTGCATCCCATCAGCCATGTAAGAAGGTTCCTTTTAACCACATCCTCACCAAGATTTGTTGCTTCTAGATCTTTTCAATGGGTCATTCTCATAGCTTGAGGTGGTATCTCACTGCGGTTTTGATTTGCACTTCCATAATAATAAATGCTATTGAAAGTTTTCTCAAGTGCCTGTTGGCAATTTGTATTTCCTCTGTGGAGAAGTGTCTTTTTAGTTCTTCTGTCCACTTGTGAATGGGCTGTTTGCTTTTTTGTTGTTGTCAAGTTATGTAAGCTTTTTATATTTTTTGATATCAGTCTTTTACCACATACATAGTATACAGATACTTTTTCCCATTTAGCAGGGTGTCTCTTTATTTGGTCTCCTTTCTCTTTTGCTATTCAGAAGCTTTTTAGTTTGATGTAATCCCAACTCTTTATATTCTCTTTTGCTTTCTTTGCTTCTGCAGTCATGCCCGCTAAGGTGTTTCTGAAGTTTGTGTCATGAAGTGTTTTACCTATGTTTTCTTCTTTATATTTTATGGTTCCAGGTCTTACATCTAAGTCTTTTATCCATTTTCAATTGATTTTTGTGTGTGGTGTGAGATGGTAATGGTATCATTATTTTGCTTGCAATGGTCCAGTTTTCCCAAAATCCTTTGGTGAAGAGATTTACCTTGTTCCAGTGTATATTCTTTGCCCTTTTCTATTGACTAGTTGACCATATCTCAATGATTATATTGATGCCAATCTTACTATTTTAATACAGGGAGGATGATACAACATCTTGAGACAATCAACACAAGGTCTTTCACATTTTAAAGCGTTGAATCTAATTAGCCTTTCTTTCAGTGTTACATTCTGCCATATTAAGTTTTTAACATTAAACAACCCTCTAAATCATTCCTCAAGTTCTCATTCATATACTATTGAATCATTACATTGCTCAAAAATATTATAGTAACCTATACTTTACTGTACATTAAATAAGCGTATGGAAACTTCTCAACTACATTAAACTTCAGACAATAAGTAAATGTTATTATTTTAGTTATTAAATATGCAACAATCAGACTTTTCTTAATTATTATCTATCATATGGTATATAAATTAACACAAATAAGCAATAATATTCAAATCATTATAGCATCAGATCTCATAAACCTATAGATTGCAAAGAGAAGCAAAAATATGGTTCCAAAAATGGTTTTAAGGCGAAATCATTTAGGGGTAATGGAAACAAATGCTGGCAGTGTTTCAAAGCTATTTTGAAAAGAAGTGGCCTACTTAAAAGGTATTTGTAAGATAATAACCTCTGCTTATTCATTTGAAGTTTCATATAATTAGCTGTTGTTACTGTGGAAGTGAAGAAAATACATAAGAAAAAATTCACATGGGTATTCATGGAGAGGCTATTGTGTTGGATTAATTGGACTCTAAGAAGATAATGCAAACCTTAGTATGTTTCATTAAAATAAAAGAAAAATAACAGATATGTAGTTTCATTTAATTTTTCAGCTCATTATATACTGTTAGCATCCTAATGATACATTCACTTCTTACTCTTTATATGTCTTTTGTCTAATTTAATGGATTCTGTTTAGGTTTCAGGCACTATTCTCAAAACTTCATAAAATGCTTTCTTTTCAACAATAAAACTATCTGGGGATAAGTTAGAGTCTTTATTAGTGTTAAAAAATAACAGAATGTAATGATTTAATTAAAATCTTAGTTAAAATCTTACATAAAATTTTACATTTTATATAGTATGAAGAATCACATCAGTTTAACTTATTAATCTGTTATGGAATCTCTGTCTAAAAATCTTTTGGATCAGACTATGAGCTGTAAAGCACTTTTTTATCATAAATTCAGAACAGAATTAAAACAATTAGCAATTAAACGATTATCTACAGAATTAGAATTTACTTAGTGGAAAGTCTTCTATCTCCTCTATACTAACTTTTATATTTTATATAGTTTCATTCACATTGCAAAAGTAATTCCCTAAAAAACACCAAAAAAACTGAAAGGTGATTTTCAACCTAATAGAGAACATACTTTTCTAAATTAATAGTTGATGGAAAAAGTTCCCACATTGTTATATAAACAATTGAGTATAAAAAAATGATAATATTTTCAGAAGTAAGTAATTGGACATCTCTAGGGAAAATAAACAAAGTGAAGAAACAAAAACAAAAACAAAAACAAACCAAACTTAACCTCCTATCTTTTAAAAATTAAAAGTGGATAAACTAGAAAAAAATTATGGTCTATTTATGAATACTTATTAATTTTAGTTTAGTGTTTATTTAAGTTTAGTGCTTCATTAAGGTAAGAATGGCTTAAATACTAGATAATTCAGAAATACGGGATCACACCCTTTCTGTTGTATAGTACACACCACGTCCAGCATCAAGGCACCTCCCTTCTACCTTCTCCCTCCTTTGCTCTTCACCTTCCTTCATCTTATCTTTTGGTCTCTCTTGCACAGTCAATTTAGTATTCTTTTGCCACATTCTGTACATTCTGGTAGTTCATGGCTTTATCATTTTTTTGAGGAATTTTATAGCATTCCCTTAATTTTTTTTTCATTAAACCAATGGTCAGTAATCTATTTTCCAGTCTCCACATATACCTCCATATATTAGAGGATTTGTTTTTTTCTTTTGGGAGTTGAGTTCTAGTGAGATGCTGTTGTGATCAGAATTTATACTTGTTGTTATTTCATTTTCATGAATTTATTGACATGTGTCTTATAACCCAACATGATTTCTATCTTCTAAGCGCACATGAGAAGAATGTGTACTGAGCTTTTTGGGGATGAGAGACCCTATTAATGTCTATTCATGCCATGTGATCTCCTGCATCATTTAAGTCTGTTGTTTCTTTGCTATCTTCTGTCTAGCTGATCTGTGCACCAGGGTTAGGAGTGGAACATTGAACTGTAAAGTGTTACTGCCAATGTTTTTTTTTTTTCAGATTTTTTAATCATTGTATTTATTTTGATGGACATTTGATATTAATGACTATTATGTGTTCCTGGTTTATTGTGGTTTAATCATTATTTAATGACCATCCCTGTCTCTTTTACATCTTTTAGCTAGGACTCTATTGTAACTAATACAATGTGACTGTCCCAGCCTTTGTCTTGGATCCCTTTTTGCTTAAAGGGTGGGCTCCCAAACACTTACTTTGAGTCTACTTTTATCTTTAACTTTACATGGATCACCTGGAATCAACAAAAAGATGGGTTTTGTTTACAAATACAACTGGCCATAGATGTTACTTGATTGGTGATTTCAGTTCACTTACAGTTAAGGTTATACTTGCTATCTGAACATTTGTTGCGAACATTTTGTCTTTGGTAACATAAAATATCTAAAAGCAACTATGAAATTGTTTTGGAATGGCACTAGATAAACATTTCTGAGACATGATAAAGCATAATCAAAAAAAGAAGAAAATGGGGATAATGTAGATTTCATCAAAATAAACATTTTATTATGCAGAAAACAAAAAAGCTAAAGAGAATCAAGAGAAAATATTCACAAATGGCATATCTAACAAAGGAGTTTTATCTTGAATTAAAAAAATGGGCAATAGACAGCATTTTTAGCTAAAATGAGATTTGTATGACAAAAAGCACATTAAAACAAGTTGAATATTACTACTATAGAAGTCTAAATCAAGACTACAGTGCAATATCACTACACTCCCATCAGCAAAATGGTTAAAACAATTACTAAATTCTGGCAAGAATTTATAGACATTACTTCATCTCTTAATTTCCACAGTCAATATATAGTGCATGAGATAAATCTGACTCTTAAAATTTTCTATTCTATGTAATACATTTCTTTCTTTCTTTGGGCCTTTTTGACTTATCATGGAATTGAAATATTGTTCTTTTTCCATGTTTTAATTCTGTTTTCCTCGATTGCACATGTGTATGTACATGCACAAGATGTGATATATATATATATATATATATATATATATATATATATATTTGGTATTTTTGAATTTGAAATATTGTTTTTTTATATACCAGCAATAGTCATACATGACTTCAAATATGAAATGGGGCAAGCATAAAAAATGGAATGTCTGCAAATAGCGAAAACGGAAGCGGGAGGAGGAGGGGGAGGTAGCAAGTGTTAAGGTGAAGTAGAGCATTATCACACATGTCCCTTTAAGTTACAGAAACTTAAAATGAAATGAAAACACATGCACACTTAGCGGTTTCCCTAATCATCCGCACTATGCTTAAGTCTGCTGTTTTCTACCTCTGCTCATTTCTGCAAACTGGCTAAAAAGGTGACAGTCTTCATAAAACTGGGATGGCCAATAGATGTCTGTAATCATGGAAGAAGTGATATATCCAGCCCCAGTGTTAACTGCTTTGCATGCACCGCTGATGCTCAATGTAATTTTGTGATTAAATCCAAGCTCTTCTTTCCACTTGTAAAATCATATTAAAGAAAGTATAATGTACAACATTAATCATGTCATTTTACTTGATACATCTGAAGGGGTTCTTCTAAATAATCAAAGCTTCTAAATAATCTAAAAACATAAATGCCATTAAAAGAGAGTAACTGAAATTCTCCCATGGGTTAACAGTTCAATTAAAATGGATATGCTTCATCAGTGCCTCCGATCTGCATGACAGGTAAATTAGGTAACACCATCTATAGGATAATGGAGAAAAAAAAAAGATGAGGTAGCAGAATTGGTCTAGTGGGTTTAAAAACAAATTCAAAAATTTCAAACACTTGAATTTAACTTTCAGTATGCCCTCCTCCTTAGTGAAACAGTATATAATTCCAGCGATACGAGGATTTTTATTCAATGCCTACCACATTTATTGAAAGAAATGTTACATCACAATTCCATATAGACAAAATCATGATCTGGGAAAGTTTGTGATTTGGGAGAGTTCATGCAGCAATGAAAATACAAAGCTCTAATTATGTTCTAGACTTATGAACAAAATCATACTTAAGCACACAACTGCATGGTATAGTTAATGTTTGAGGACATCTTAGCTGGTTTGCAAGATGGTTTCTGGATTGCAGAAGAGAGTTTATAATTTTAATTGGTTTTAAATGATTTTAATTCATTTGAGTCCCAGCCTAAAAACAATTAGTAAATGTCCATTATTGTCATGGGGTCTGTAGGAGAAAGAATAATGTTACCAGTCATTTGAGAGTATATGTACTTTGATGAGAGATAAATTATTTGAAATATGATGAGATATTTCAAGATATTGTGGACTTATGAATTAGCAATGATGAGGAGTAACAAGAAATGAGATGGGGGATGGAGATTTAGAGGGTTGCAGTTGCAATCATGGAAAATATGCAGAAGCAATAATTTCATCCCTAACCATAAATAATCAGTAGGGTTTGCACATCTCTATGTCTGGAATAGGTGACTTTGCAAAGTTTGGGTTATTCTGCCATGAAATGAGTGGATCATAAACAGTGTGTAAGAAGATTTTAAGCAAAAATGAGTGGTAGACCTGACTTCATAGGATTGGCAGGGAAGAGAGGAAGGTGTTGGTAGGAAGTCAATGTTAATGAGGTCAGTTCTCAGGCTCAAAAAGAAGAAATTCAGGTTTTGAGATAAATTTTCAACATAGTTGAAGAGCTGGTGAATAAATGAATATGAAGTGGAGATGGTCTTAAGGAGACAAAAGGAAAATATAAATTTGAGTTTATAACTTTGGCTTCTTTATTAAATTGCATCCCTCAAAATGTATGCTGTTCAGCAGTGCGTGTCAAAGGTGCACGTTGAAGGTGCAGTCTGGGGATTTACAAGGACTAAGATGATATGTTATTTATGGACTTTTTTAAAGTTTGAGATACTTGTGAACTATATACATGGGACTATTCTTTATGCAATTAAAATTATGAATAAAAGGCAAGTAGAAGAATGACAGTCATCACCATTTAAATGCTAGTGGGAGCTACAGAATATTTGCAAAAAGTCAGTAGAAATTATAGATCAGAAATGGAAGGTCTCTCCTATTATTTAAAGACTTATGAATATACACTTACAATATCACTTTTAATATGTTGAAAAATTTGAATTTTCTTGATCAATTTGAATCAAAACAGAAAGTGTTTTTCCTTCTATATAATGAAGTGGAAAGTGGTTTTCTGTATTAAAATATGGAGATAATATTCGACATTCAGTTTCCCAGAAGTGTTTTTCTTCAAGATCTAACTTGTGAGAGAGATCCGGAAAAGAAAACAGCATGATTGTTTGCCATGTATTCTCTTTGAGGGGACCAGTGTTTATTCAGAGGCTGATTATGCTGTTGCCATTGTTTGCCATGATCAGACAGTGAAAGACAGAAACTGACCATCAGTAACTCAGAGTACAAGAAAGGCTCAATTCATGACAGATAAGAGATGGGGGCAGTTTGTAGAGAAAACTCCACAGATTAATTTTGCAGATATTAGGCCCTTTGCTTTAGCTCTTTGGTTTCAGCAAAGAAAGGTAAATATCGAGGGAGAAATCATCCCAGTAGATGTCAGGTCATCTCATAAAGACATGTAAAGGTGGGGGCCATTACTAGAACACAAAGTGATGATTCAACTATGTATCTGTTTCTCCAAGAAGCTAACCATGTCTTTTTTATTGTTATTGTTATTATTATTGTTTATTGCATTATTTATTTTACATTGTTATCTACCCTGGGGTTCTCCACCACATTATCACCCCTGAACTATCATTTTAGTCTTTTGTGATTCCCCCCCACGCCCAGTTGCCACCCCTCCCCTCTCAAGCTCTAGGCTTCAATTTTTCTAAAAATTAGTTTTCAATTTTTCTTGTCTGTTAGATTGTTTTCCCTTTGTGCCTCATATAATTGAGACCATACAGGATTTCTTTTTTTCTTTCTGGCTTATTTTGGCTGGCATGATTCATTCTAGCTCCATCCGTGTTGCTGCAAATGACATATATTTGTCCTTTTGACTGATGAATAGTATTCCATTGTGTGCATATACCACAGCTTTCTCTACCATTCATCTATTTTGGACCATTTGGGTTGTTTCCATATCCTGGCTATTGTAAATAGTGCTGCAATAAACATCAGGTTACAAGTGTCTTTTTAGCCACTGAAAATGGAGCTCCCATTCGATCCAGCAATTCCACTTCTTGGAATCTACACATAGGTTACAAAAACTCTAATCCAAAAACAACCATGACTTTTTACTCACATTCTAAACCCCTATTCAGCCCTCCACACCCTTTTTCTCTGCTTCAAAAAGCAGTGTGTACTTTTGAACTTGTCAACATGGATTCAGATTCTGCTTATTTTCCATCATATTTTCAGATCCCTACAATTCAGTTGGGTAATAACCCTTTAGCTAGAATTGAGTCATGTACCATTGATCATGTGCTTGTTTTCTCTTGGAGTTTAATTTGAACATTCTGGTTTAGTTCAAAAGAACAAATAGTTTTCCACACGGTGTTTGGGTAATAGATCTATTTGATTATACTCTTGTTCATTACTAGTCCCTCTGCAACGTCTGTCCTTCTGACTCCTTAGTAGCATTCTAAAAAAATACCTTAAGCTTATCTTCCCCAGCCACCCATCTCCTCCTCTATCAGCAGTACCAGAAGTGGTGAGGAAGCACATCTGGGGACGTATTTAGGATAGAACCAACTTGGTGAATGTGCTTTCTTGCTACATATCTACTTAACCTCAATCATACACAGTAGTGAACTGTCTAGAAACTATAGTTATACTCAACATGATGTGCATGTTGTAGCCTCAACAACACTGATTTTGATATTTAATACCCAGACCCCTAATGTCATCGGAAGCATTGTTATATATTCACAAATATGGGAAAGGGAGAAATTTGCCCCCGAACTGAGGCAACAGCCAGTTTTCTAAAGAGAACAGCAATGAAATTAAGCCATGCAGATTTTAAAAACTCTGATAGCGCATGCACAGAATTTTGTCATCAGTGAGAAGATGTGCAGGTAGATAAATAATTATGTGTGTCCTTTTCCAAGATAGTCTAAATACTTTCAAAGCCACTTTCACGTTAATGATTCTAATATGTGATAAAGGAACTGATACTGGTCATTCTGATCACTCAGCACACAAACTGGAAGATCTGCTGAAACTGATATAATGCCAGTGATAATTTTATACAGTTGCAAAGTGGGAGATTTCATATATCTACAGTAAGACAGGTTTTTCTCCCCCCTCTGACAGTGTTGAATACACCTCGCTAATCCTTTTTCTTTAACTTTCTCTTATTTTAGGCTTAAGTTTAATAAACGGCTAAAAAAAATCAAGATTCCACTCGGCTTCTCAAATCTCAAGCACACAGAGAAAAAAGATGTTATCGCAGAGAGGTTGTGGCTCAGAATCATTAAAAAGACTAATGGCAAGATCAGAGGGCTACGTTTACAATTCCTCTTGTGTATGGCAGGGCAGCCTTTCTCAAAGTAAACACTTAATCTCCTTTCATCTTGCTTCTGAGTAAACAAACAGGAAGGAGGTTTTCAACAGGAATCGGATGATTATAGTTTACAAGGTGTTGCAAAATGTTTCATTGGATGTTCAATTTGTCTTATGTAGGCTACTTGTTTATTACAAGTTATTCTAAAGCCTTGCTTGTTATAGGAAGACATGGTGATAGCATGTTTTCTGTAACATTTCATGCTTTGCAGTTTAAAATAGTCGTGGGTTATTGACACTATGTGCTAGAGGTTATCAAAGATCATATTGAAGCCTCTGGAATACTGTGAATGATTATCAATGAAACAATCTTTTATTTTATGTTAATTATACAGTGTAAACTACAAGATTGGGCAGTCTGAAGTCTGTATTTTTATATTCCTTAGAAGTTCCTGCTTTAATTTATGTTTTTCTTTTTAACTCTTAGAAGAAAGTACCTACTTCATAATTTTCTGTCTTTATTAATACATGGTCATATATTATAGGCCTTGATATAAGGCTTTCTATTTTTACCTTACAAGTCTTTTGTAATGATAGTGTTTACCAACATTTAAACTTGAAACTTATTTAATACCTTTAATATGGCCATTCATTTTTCTTTTATGCTCTCTTTGAAACTATATTTTTAGTTTGAATGCATAGTGACCACAAATGTAGTCTCTGGATTATCTCTCTTTATGTATTCATGGAGGTTTTCTTTGTGATCCAAAATGTAGGTTTTTAAATGAATAGACCAGGGGAATGAAAGGGAATAGAAAATGCAGAGTATAATTTAATATATAACTATCACAAATGGCCAACAGGCACGTGAAAAATTGCTCAACGTCACTGGCAATCAGGGAAATGCAAATCAAAACCACAATGATACCATCTTACGCCGGTAAGAATGGCCGACATCCAAAGCACGGGCAACAACAAGTGCTGACGAGGATGTGGTGAGAAAAGAACATTCTTACACTGCTTGTAGGAATGTAAACACTGGTCCAATCACTATGGAAAGCTGTGTGGAGGATCCTCAAGCTAATGAAAATGGAACTACCATTTGACCCAGCAATTGTTCTCTTGGGAATCTAACCAAAAGAGACCTCAATGTGGCTACAAAGGGACACCTGTGTTCAGATGTTTATTGCAGCACTATTTATAATTGCAAGGACATGGAAGCAACCAAAATAGAACTGGATGAAAAAGATGTGGTCTATATACATGATGGAATATTACTCATCAAGTGAAAATGGCAAATTTGATGATTTATAACAACATGGATGTACTTAGAAGAAATCGTATTAGCAGAAACAAGTCAAAAAGAAAAAGACAGAAACCAAATGGTTTCACTAATATATGGGATATAGGAAAAAAATAAACAAAAGCCATGAGGAAAAGTCAAAACAAGCTAAGCACCAAACTGAAGCACACAACTTGGGGCGGGGGGTAAAGGGGGAGAATGGTCAGGAATTGTGTGTGTGGGGGGTGAATTCCTGGGATTACAAAGATGTTAAATTGATATATAAATTAATTTAAAAAAATATATGTCTCTGTCTTTAAAAAGTTTTTCTGAAATATAAAGGAAAGTCAATGTTTGATGAAGAATTTCCTTCTTTAGTAATGAATAAACTGTAAATATTAGTTTAATATCTTTTAATTAATTATCACTTTACCAAGATGGTCTTATGTTCATTAAATAAATATTTATATATTTTAAAAATATATATATATAACTATCAAGTTTCAGAAATCATATACTAAAATCTGAAGTGTTTATATTTAATGACTTAATGGCATTATTTCAATACTAAAAATGGTAAAAACAGGGGTTTTTATTCATTAGCCTATAGATATTTTATTTAAAAAAAAGAGAAAGGAAATAAAAATACCTGCAAAATCAGGCTAACAGAAAGCTGTTCAAAAATAGGAAGTTTATGCTTATAAACAATACATCCTGGTTTGCTCCATTATCCACAAAGAATAAAGATATAATCATATTAATTAAAGTTTTGGTTTAATTACAGTATATAATTGCAGCAATGAGGAATACATGCTGATGTCATCTCATAATAAACAATTCTGAATTTTTTTCAAGTTCTTCCTTCGCCCACTCTTGTACTAAGTTTGCCTCTGCTACGTTCCCCCCCCCCCATAGGAGAATACAATGTTTTGAAAGTGGTGATGAGAACAAGGAGTACAAAAGTCCCACCCATGTCCGGTGGAATGAGACTTGTAGAAACTAAAGTTAACCACAATTCTTAGGAGCAAGTTCATATTTCCATTAGAAAAAATAATTGGGGGATACTCAGAACATGTAATGAAGATATAAGTTACATAGTTGATGATGGGGTATGAATTTCAGAGAACATACAGCAGTAGTTCTAGGATTTGAAGAATGGAGAGGGCAAGAGAACATATGTGAATCCTGAATGCCAACTGAAAGTGAAAGAGGGAAAAGAGATTTATGATTCCATAGATACCTGTGTGGCACATACATAAGATGCAAGACCAGGAGTAACATTCAGAAAAACTCTGCTAGGTTGGTGCAAAATCACTTTCCAATTAGGAACTACAGAATCAACGACAGTAGAAAGTGAAAGAATTTCTGTTCAAAACCGCTCAATGAGCTCTTTGAGACTATACCACTGCTTCACATGTTCTCAGCCAAAAATCAGTGTCTCTTTGGTGACTTAGGTTTTTGCCTCCCATTTCTCTTCCTGAGGATTTTGGTGTGTTTGATCTAGTAGGCTGTCTCTCGCAACTGTCTGTTTTGCAGCTGTCTTGGTAGAGAAATTTTCATTCTTCTAGATCTTCAGAAGACCATGTTACAACAAAGGATTTTTGTAGTAAATTAAGATTTTGTTTTTCTGATTCACACCACATTTTCCCACGTGAATAGAAGACATGCCATTATGTGACAGTGCAGATATTGCATTTCATTGTGATAATAATTTTGTAAATTTGATTTCCTTCAATAAATGTAACATAGAGGTCTGCCAACCTCTCCTGAATCTCTTTTATAATCCTCTATAATACATATGAGTTATGTAAGATAAAATTTAGGCCTGGTACAGCACTTTTAGGGCTCATATATAACAAATCAAGTGATGTAAATCATTCTATCAACTGAATAAAAAAAGAAAAAATGGCATTATTATGATCATGTCATTTGATTAATAAAGTGTATTTAACAAAACCAACACCCATTCATGATAAAAGAACTCAGAAAACTAAAAAGAAGTCCTAGCACTCATTAAAAAAAAAAAAAAAATGAGTGTGGCGTGCGCTTGCAAACGGCAGCCTAGGAAGCCACAGCCAGAGCCAGGGATTGTGGTTCGAGTCCCACCGGGGTCACGTAGCGAGAGACCTAGTTCCAAAAAAATATAGCTGGGTGTGGTGGCGTGCGCCTGTAATCCCAGCTATCTGGGAAGCTGATGCTGGAGATTGCTTGAGTTGTGGTGCCCCGGGCAACCCCAGGCCCCGCCTGCAGTTCCACAGGCAAAAATAGTCTCAATAAACAAACAAACAAACAAATAAATAAATAGATAGATAGATAAAAAGATATATTAATGGTGAAAACCTGAGTGCTTGCCATTAATGTTTATAAGAAGGATATACTATTCTACCAACTTTATACTGGATAAAGTTGTAATATGGCAGTCAGTGTAATATGGCAAAAAAGAAAATAAAAGTTACAAAGATTGGAAAGGAGAAATCAAACTAGAGATAATTACAGATGGCAAAATGGTCAATATAAGAAGCCCCAGGGAATCGTCAATTGCAACAGAAAACTTCTGGAACTAATAAGCAGTTAGAGCAAGACTGCAAGATATAAGATTAACATATAAAATCAATTGCCTCTTCATGTACCATCAATGAACAACTGGGATCTGAAATTACATTTAAAACACAGCACTGATCTTAAACCATTTAAACCATCTCTAAGTACAAAATGCAAAACAAAGATGTATATAACTGTAAGTCTGACAAAACGCGCCTATGCAATTTATGTTCAACAGCTCACAAAATGCTGATGAAAAGACAAACTAGAACAACCTAAATAACTGGATACTTGAGGCTCATAGATTAAAAGACCAAACCACAATAGGTCGATTAAAAATGTAGCATTACTTTGTCGATGTTAATAATGCTTATGAATTGTTTGAGTAAACAGAAGAGCTAGAATGGGTTAAGCAATGCTGAGGAAGAGCATTTGGATGGCTGATACTACCCAATTTCAAGATTTACAGTAAGGTTACTAAAAAGAAAAAAAAAGTGAGCTGAAACTTTGAGCAAGATTTGCAGAAAAGAATCTTTTTCCACCTGAATTACCTTTGCTTCCTTTTCAAGGATCAGTTGCTTGGACTTGTAATGAATCCCTTTACACTGGATATTTAAAGGGATATTCTGTTACATTGCCCAATGGGTATAGTCTTTCACCAATAGCACACTTTCTCAGTTTGCCTAAAAAATCCAGTTATTGCTAGATTGATTGGTAGTTCCATTTACAGTTGCTTGAGGGTCCTCCGCAAAGCTTTTCCATAGTGGCTGGGCCAGTTTGCACTCCCACCAGTAGTGTAAGAGTTTCCACATTCTTGCCAGCACTTGTTATGATAACAGTAGAAACTAATACACCTTTAATAATAGAAGAAATTGAATGAGAGCTATACAAAAAGTTCTGAATCATCATTGCAATATTTTTTCACCTAAAACTGTTCTAGAATTGTTTCTTTATACAGATTGACTAGCTTGATTCATGAGATCAAAACAACTACTACAGCAGGACAACTGACAGGTCCCTGACATAACTTCCACTAGAGCATATGTTTAGATTTGTGTTATTTGTGCTCCCTCTGTCTCTATTTATTTCATTTCTAGTTGTTCTTCAGTTTCTGCCCAGATATTATATTCTTAAAATTTTCTTTTCAACTCTAAAACTAGCTACATTTATTTTTGATTTATAGCAACTATAATGCTCTTTAAAATTAATGATTAGAGATGCTAATACAGATATTGGTTGGACATTTTGAAGGAGAAAACATTTACCATTTAAAATATTTACCATTTAAAATATTTAGGAATATTTTAAATAATTTTCAGTGGATCTAACCAAAATAATATGAATCAGTCTTTGAAAATATGATGAGCAATTAAAGGATTTTTTTTAAAAAAGAAAACTGTAATGGTGTTTATGATGTTTATATTCACATATGGAATGAAGTTTTAATATTTAATTTGAAAGTACACATTTATATAATCATGTTTAAGGTCAAGTAAGAATATTGCTAGTAATGTTTTGCCAAATAAGATTGTTTTGTTTTAACCCACTCTTCCATTTCTTTTATTTTTTCACTATTTACTGTCTCTAATTATCCATTTATTCTATAAAGCTATTATTCACTTTAACTGGAATCATGATAGATAGATAGATAGATAGATAGATAGATAGATAGATAGATAGATAGATAGATAGATAGATAATATATATATATTTATCAATACAGCATTGACTTCGAATACAGTTAGGAGACTAAGTTCATATCTTCTCAGGTGCATATCATTATATTACTGTTACCAACAAAGTACCAACATCCTTATACCATATGTTGAAACTGGGGAAAATTGAGGAGCTACCAACTTTGCTAAATTTGGTTATACAATTTCTTCACAAATTTGATTGTGGAATTTTGTTCATTTATCATCTAAGATGATATTTATCTTAGATGCAATATTTATCATCTAAGAGTTTGTAGAAATGTTACTAGCAATAATAAAACTCTAGTTATCCATTTGTTAGGAATTGCTCTTTTTTGTTTTCCTGATTTTATTTCATATTCTATTATATATCTTTATTTTGGAAAGATGTTAGAAGAGAAAAATAGTGTAATAAAAGGAACAGTTTTTGGAATCAAAATGTTTTGATTCTTTACTTTACCACTCCTAACCTTATTTTCCATTAAACAAAAGGTCAAGCTCCTGTATATCAGGGAGCCTTTATTTATTGAGTAGGAATTGATTTTATCCTGAAAACAGTCTATACTGTTCATGTTCTACTTTTTCTCATTCTCTAGCCTTTAAAGATCCATGATATCTAAATATTTCTAAGAGACTTTTGCTAGCAACTCTTTGTGATGCTGCCAGCAATACACTACAGAATGTATTTTGCCCTCTGACATTTAAGCTTGTTTTACTATTGTAGACACCTAACATATGTGACAACAAGGAGTAAGGCAAGCCTATCTTCCTTTCCCTAAGACTCTAGCGATTATGATTTCTTATGATGCAAAATAACATGTCAAATTATCCCATAAACAGTTTTCAATAAATATTAAAATCTTTGGTTGAATTTTATTCCAAAAATAAATTATAATATTAAAGTTGATTATACAATACAGACACAAGTAGAGATGCATTGATCCAAGATAAATTTAGGTGAAGAAGACCTAGAAGAGTTTCTTTCCCCTCTCATTTTTGTCTCCTTTAAAGGAGTTATTTAAGGCAGTGTACAACATGGTGTGCAATCACACATAGAACACAGGAACCACAAAGACGAATCCACTATGCTAATGTACTATACTAATGAGCTTAATTGTATACCAATCAAGTTCTCCTACCCAGTATATTTCACAGTCTATATTTCTCCGTACTGATTTTCAAATTGTATTTTACTTTACCAGTGTCGTTTAGATCACACGTGAAACCCAAATGTTTGAATTAAAATATTCAAAGTTTTAAGTTCCAAAACCAAATTTAAATTCAAATTCTACTGTTTCTCCTAACACATAAATGCATTTCCTTGTACACCATTTGGTTGATTTACATTCAGCTTCAAAGACCATTACTCTAGTTTAGTGATCCTTAACATCCTGTTTTGAAATAGATGCTTTGACCATGATAAAATTCACAATGATAAGTAGTGAAATAAGATAAATAGGGACACATTAATGAAATGTTCATAAAGTTAAATTAATTCCATTTCAAGGATAGTTTTTTATTCTGATTATTTATTTTCTTTTGCTAAGCTTACAGGATGGGGGTATTTTTTTCTTTTCTGAATGCCACTGACCATAAAATGAGCACATAGTGCTCCAATTTTTAATGTTAATAAGCTCTGTTAATGTCTAAAGTCTGAAAAATGAACTTTCCTAGAGTCATTATGTACAAGTAAAATAAATAGAATGAAGAATTCATAAGTTAAATTGATGAAGCTGATGAAGTTTGCGTTCAGATAATTTTATTTAGATGCTGAATAAATCTTCATCAAATAATAAAATGTTCCAATTGTTTGAGATAGTAACCAATAGAAGTAAGGAGTGGGGGTTAGCTCTGAACATGAGATGTGTTTATAAAAGTATCTTTAGGTGAACACTTAGTGACATTCTGTGGGTTGTTTCACCTGAAATGAAAAAGGGCAACCTCCTTTAAAAATGGCAAACAAAAAAACCCAAAAAACTTCTCTGTAGCAAAGACATTTCTGAGTATTTTTGAAAGCAGCAAGTCAAACTACTATAAAGGCCACCAATGTTGGAAATAATGGGCGGTCATCTTTCATCAGGTGTGATTGTAGAAATGAAATTTTAAACCCAGAAAGTTCTAGGTACTATGATGCTAAGTGGAAATGAAAGATACATTTTATTATTCATTAACTTTATATAAAATATTTATTTCACTAAAAAAGTGAATCATCAATGTTAGAAAAGTTTAATTAAAGAAAGTAAATTTTAAAAATGCCATGAGTTACTATCTTTATATATATGTGTGTGTGTGTTTGTGTATAGTAAGAGAGAAAGAGAGAGAGAGTTATTTTCTGAGGTTAAAGTAGATGCAGAATTTCTCCAGGAACTTATCACTTGTTTTCTCAGTCTTAAGAAGACAAGTGCGAAAATAATTTATCACTATCAGATTATAAGCAATCCAGTTTTCTGCCTACCCACTGCAAGGAAGGAAAGGGGAAAGCGAGAAAGGAATGCAGTGGAAAAAGTCTCCAATTTTATAAATAAATACAGAACTGCCTTTCTGCTGTGGATAGACTGTCTAGAATCTACTTCATGTCTTCAAAAACTGAAGGCATGTTCTGTGAATCCTAGTGATGCAATAAGAACCATTCATTTAGGTCATGTCAACAGAAATAAGCTTTCTGTGGAAACAGCAAATTATTGAAAAGTCCTTTCAACATAAACTCATGTTCCAACAAAAAAGACAATTATATTTAATATTTAATTTTGAGTAAATATTTAAATACATACCATGTAGTAAATAAAAATATTAAAACTTGTGTAGGTTGTTTTCTATTATGCCATCTTTATTTTTGGCACAGAAGGGACTAGGAGAGAAAGGATACAAACAATTGGGTTGATGCCTGCTAAATGATGACAGCATGCTAACCCAAGAGAATGCCCTTCATGAGCTTTTCTTATAGAATCATCTCATGGCTGGAAGAAACATCTTTGGATCTTTGATTATTGAAATATCTTTAAATGAACAGAGCTATGAGTCTTTTTGAGAGTCTCATAAATACTAATGCTAGAGACTATAGCCTTAAGTATTGTATAAAATGCCATCGCAGATATAGAAGTTCATACTCATACTCAAGTTAAAATCATTTCAGATGTTTTGACACTGTAATGTGATGAGATCTACTATTAGTTCTTCAAGAACTGAAGGTTGTTTCCTAGATGCACAATTAACCTCCCAACCATATCAAAAAGTGAGGAAATAAGAAAAAGTGGGCATGTACTAAGTGCTATATTATGGAATGAGAAAAGTGCTAGGAGAATACAGAAAAGTGAGGTGGGAGGGCAGTGGGAAAGTGTTCCTAGGGAAAGTACCACTTAAAAGCAAGAACAGACTAGAGGTTGGCTTTCAAGACATGCTCTCTCTCCATGCCAGGTGTAAGCAGATCTGAGGTGACTTCGACTGTGCTGAGTTGGAAGACAGGAGCTGGAGTCTAATTGTGATGTGAATAGAATTTCTTTCAGGCTTCGTGCCATCTAGACTTTAAATACTCTCTTCCTTTTCAACATATCGCAAAAGATTGGCCCTTCTTTTGTGAGAGAGAACAGTCATACACTGAAGAACTTGAAAGATAGCAAACTCTTAAGAGCCTATATTTAAAGAGACCCTTTCTCTTCTGAATAGCTGCTCAGATTTCAGCAACGTTCCATGAAAAGAAACCGAAATGTTCCTCTCCCTCCAGATCTGAACAATTTGTGGAGGGTTCTTTGGTGAATCTTTGCTGGAATTGTGTGTTTGAAATTTGAAATTGTTTTGCAGTTTGAAATTTTAGAAATGGGTGTGAATTTTCGATGCCATTACTGACAAGATACACGGATAAGATGAGCAAAATTACACAAATAAGATGAGCAAAATTTTATTTGAAAGCTAATATAAATTAGCAAGAGAAATACATGCACAATGAAAGATAAAAATCATAATACGAGTATAGACCATTTTGAAATTGTTACTTAAAAAATTCATAGCAAAAGACAAATAGTAAAGAAGAGACTTCATTCTATGCAGTCTGAACTAAGAGAGGCCCTTTTCAGGAAATTTGGGTCAGAGTGATTTCCTTATAGATCTAAAATTTAGTATTTTATGTTGAATATGCACAAATAAAAAATTGTGTGTATCTTAAGCATCAAAGCTGATACTTTGAGACAAGAAATCTCAGTTTAGGCTATATTTGAGCATAGAGAACCTGCTAGACAATGTCAGTTATTCAAAATGAATATTTTCCAAGTTTGTTCAAAGTGTTCTTGGTCCCTTTAGTACTTGTATGAATTTTAGAATAAACTTATCACTTGCCATTTATAAGCTATTGAGGTTTTCAGTGGAATGTCATTGAACGTATAGATCAGTTTAGAATTTTATCTTAACAATAATGAGTTTTCTCATGGAGGAAAAATATGCATTTCTTTGGTTAAGATCTTCAATTTATTTTAGCCATGTGTTGTGGTATCTAGTTTTCAGATATTTCCCATTATTTCTCAAATTTAGTCTTTTCATTTCATTTTATTTTTTATATATGTCATTTTATATGACACATATATTTATATAATATAATAAAATAATTTATATACTATAATATATATTTATATATAAATATATGTCATTTAAATATGTCATTATATATGTCATTTTATATTTTTGATGCAAATATCTTTTAATAACTTCTAAGGACTAAAAAGGTCAGACTCATGGCAAAATATATTTTGGTAATATAAATAATGTAAAAGCTAATTAGAAGTTTTGAAAGAACTGTAAAAGGAGACTATTTGTACTGTAACTGTTCTTAGAAATGTCTCCAACCAAAAATATATAGTCTCTTCCAATATAATGCACATGCAAAACCCAGAAGTGGAGAAAGAACTCAACTTAATTGAAACATAAAAGAAATCAGTGAAACTGATTGGTTTGAACTAGAGTTTGAAAGGAGATGAAATTGGAGAGCAATGTGGTTTATATTTTATTCTAATTTCAATGAAGAGATGTTGAAGTAGTTCAAGCTGCATCTAATTTGCATTTGTAAATCATCAAACCAGCTGCTCTGTTGAGAATTCATTTAAGAGTTAAAAATGGAAAGAGGCTAGTTGGTATTATAGTATCTTGGAAAGAGATGTAATGGAGTGAGTATGGAAAAAATATAGCCACATACAGTTTATCATTAAAGCAAAGAATAAAGGTTTGGATAAGATGTAGAGAAAAATGAAGGAACCCAAGTGATTTATGTTTATTGGCTGAGATAAATATTGATGCACTTTACATAAACAGATATAATTGGGGAGATACAGATTTGGGTGAATTGGAAAGCAAAATTCATTTTGATTGTCCTTTTACACTATTCTGAGCATGGTTTTATATATATATATTATATACACACAAGCACATACTATTATGCTTGTTTAGTAATATACCAATCCTATTAATATATGCTAATTTTAATGTGTTGATATTTGTTTATTATAAGTAGCATTACAATTAACTTTCTCATAATTTAAATGGATATTTGGGGGTAAATAAACTCGGGCTCTTTAGCAAGAATGTTTGTGGAAATAAATCTTCAGGTTTAAGTAATATTTCAAATGATTGCATACTGTTGACTTTTACTCTTCCAACAGACCATCAGAAAAACATTTTAATTAAGCAAATTAAGTTTGTTAACCTTACTAGGACAATGGAGAACACTACTAGGACAATGGAGAACACTACACAACTATTAGTTGTGTTTTAGGGGATAGAAATCTGGAGAGGATATTTATAAAGTTGAAAAACCTGGTCACATGATTTTAAAGTCAGGCTTGCTCTGTATGGGACTGGTTGAACTTAGGGAGAGTGTATGACAATTTTAAGGGTCATGAAGAAAGTTTTAAGAAGCTACTTATCTTTTATAAGATAGCTATTTTAGTGGCTTGCTGTCACATCTCCTAAAAGACAAGATGTTTTTCTTGTTTCTAGAACTTTAAGATAAGGCCATGGAAATAGTCCAATGTTGTTCCATAAAGAGACAGGAAATTATGTTGATTTCAATCCTCAGTATATATTGTCAAAGTATTCATGCTTCAATTCGCATTATCTAGAGTTACTCTTTGGAATGATATTACTGTTACTATTATGTTTCAGTGAGAGTTTACATAAACATTTAGTGTTAGACTGCTTATTTATTTTATAATGAGCTACATTCCCACATTTGGCTTTGAAAATACCGTCTGCTTAATATAAATTCATAATTTAATAAAGTATGATAAACAATAAGTAATCATTATTTGTTGATATAATTATCTATAACTTGCATATGTAAACCAATCATTAGTCTGCCAAGAACAAAAAGTGAGAGAATAGTGTTAGAAAATAAACACCTGAAACTTCAGTACAAAAATTTATGTTTCACTTCTGCAATCTGTCCACTATATCATTTCAAATCATAAGAGATTAGTGAACAGAGATGGCACTGATATTATTCCATAATGAGCACAGGTAACAAGAATTGAATACTTCAACTGATGGTGATGGTCGAGTCTTTATATACTGGGGTCCTGGGAAGATTTGGACCACCTCTCTCACTCTCATTCATGTGCATAGTGACTATCAGAAAGAGCAGTTAGAGATTAGCCAGTGCTAGGAAGAGCTCTACTGACATGTACTGACAAGATCAAGTTTTTCTTACTAATAAAAAAACCTGAGCTCAAAATAATCATAGAAGTATGTGATCTATATTTGTGAAGTTGCAGTTAAACACAAGTATATGTTTTTTGATGCAAAAATACAAATGTTATGAAAATAATATCTTTTTTTCATGTTGAGATAATGTAGCAAAGTATGAATTTATTGGTTGCATTTTATAACTTTATCAGCCTTTTATTTTAAGTTGATGGGTATTTAATATTTTACCTGTTCCACATAAATGTTTACCATATAAGTGTTTTTATTATAAATCAAGCCTAATTTTAGATTGTCGGGAAAAATAGATAAACTCAAGGGAGGAAAGTAATTTACAATAATAAATTAGAAATTAGTGGTGAATATTTTATGCATATACACACCCTTTAACATTAATAAATTTAGATCATGAATTAATTAAATATTGCTTTGCAGTCTTGCAACTACTTAAAGCAATATGCATGAGTATGAGAAGGTACAGTAAGTTAAACTATTTGGTGAAATTGAATGAGAGGATTCAATTGCAGAAATATAGAAAGGAAACTAAAACAGAGTTTCTTATAGTAGTCATGATTCTATTACAGGGCATATATAGTTGTTTTTACCTTTTTTCCAGGCAGTTATTCTGTGCCTTTCAGTTAAAGAATCTGATCCATTTACACTTAAAGTAATTATAAGAGGTCAGACTTGCTCTTTCCATGTATTGTTTCTGGCTATTTACTAATTTCCTTGTGATTTTTCCCTCTCACTGACTTGGTAAATTGTTGATTTTCATAGTTTTATGTCTTGACTGCTTCTCTCATGTGTATCTACTGTAGGGGTTCTCTTTGTGGTCATCATCAGGCCTACATAAGACATAGATACTACAGGCACTTTTACATGGATAATTTTAAGTATAAACAAAACTCCATCCAGTTAGTGCTCCCATTATGTTTGTTTATTTTTACATTTTCTTTTTTAATGTATTATTTTTATTAATATTAATTTATAATTTTATTAATTTTTTATTCTTGAAGTACAATTCAGAAATCCCTTTCTGGAATCATCTGCAGAAGGCAAAAAATTGAAGGAAAACATAAACAGATGGGACTTCATCAAACTAAAAAGCTTCTGCACGGCAAAAGAGACAACAGAAAAAAACTAAAAGAAGCCCAACCCAATGGGAAAAAATTTTC
>PVHY01007772.1:40236-65469 GCA_004024945.1 Uropsilus gracilis | reverse complement strand
AGATAGATAGATAGATAGATAGATAGATAGATAGATAGATAGATAGATAGATAGATAGATAGATAGATAGATAGATAGATAGATAGATAGATAGATAGATAGATAGATAGATAGATAGATAGATAGATAGATAGATAGATAGATAGATAGAGAGATAGATAGAGAGATAGATAGAGAGATAGATAGAGAGATAGATAGAGAGATAGAGAGAGAGATATATAAGTTATATACCTTATACCTTTTTCAATAACAAATGTAGAGTTGTTACTTTCATTTTCAGTAGCCAAATTAGGCTATGATTTAAATACCCTGACTTAGGTTAAAGAAAATAGAAGTGAAAGTTTTGATCTTCTCATGTTTCTATTGAAATTCCTAAAATAGTCTATGGCCATACCACCCTGAACGCACCTGATCTCCTCTGAAATGCCTAAAATACAGTTTTTTGTTCTATTCCTTTTAGTATTTCTTCATATTTCAGAGCAAAAAGGATTATTACTCTACTTCTACTGCTAGGTAGTTAGCCAGGAATGGTAGGTGGACAACCTTTATAATGAAAAGAAGCAATCATATATGAAGAGGTTGTTTGAATTCCTCCCTTAATTGTTAGAGAGCTATTGTTTTATTGATAATGTGCATTCATGTTGTGCTCACTCTTCTTATTACATTCATTTAGCATACTGTTTTAAAATTATGTTTATGAGTTCACTTTCTCACAAGATTTAAGAATCTTGATAGCAGAGATATTACTGTTATATCCTACTCTCTACAGAAACTGAAATATATCAGATGATCAGTAGATAAGTGTTTATTTACAAGTGCTTTGTGCATCTGACATCTCAAAATTTGCTTTCTTCATCTGCAAAAGAGACAGTTTATACAATGATTTTAAGACCTGAGGAGGATTGAATTTGGAAAAAAAAACGTGAGTTTACCACATTATTTGGCATGAAGCTTGGTATATATTCAGTGGCTTTGAAACAGAAAAAATGCTCACCGGTGAATAGGGACTATGGTTAGAGATAGCAGTCCCTTCCTCAGCATGTAAGCTGATCATAATGGCATGTAGTTTTCAATTTTTGCCTTGAAGTGATAAAAGGTTGTGAGCTATGCAGTTGAAAATTGAATAGGTAACAGAATGTCCCGAGGGGCAGAATCTGAAAGAACCTCAAGAGAAAATGGGAAACAGGAAGTTATAATGGAGATAAAGGAAAGGAGTGGGAGGAAAAAAAAAGAGTGGAAAGAAAGAGATGAAAATGGTGGACTGAGAGAAGTGACCCACATGGTCTGGCCAGGGTAAGCCCCCTGGAAGAGTGACCTGGAGTTGGCAAGGAGCCTTGGTGACTGACAGAATAACTGGTGTGGAGAGTGTCGCACCTTAGCAAGGTGGCATAGTGAACTGGTACCTGGAGATGGCCAGGGATTTGGAAAGCTGATTTGTGTATCGTCAATTGTAAAAGTTTGAAGAGCTTTGGAGAAGTAGAGCAGCATGGAGCACTGGAGAAGCAGCGAAGAGAAGACACCGGAGGAAAACTGGTCTTTGCAGTGCATGCCTCAGGTTTGGAGGGGCAAAGGGCATTGTCTTGGTCATGTGCCTTTGGGAATTTTGGGACTGAAATGGTGACTGGGGTAAGATAACTGGCCGCTTGTGGCTTTGAAAATTTTTCATTTTTCCTGGTTAATTCCATTGTTAATTAAACCCTGTTGTTTAAACTGCTTTTGAGTGGCAACTGCTACTCATGGGTGATTCGGACCTGTGGGTTGTTCGTTAGCAACTTCTACCCCCTTCGACCCAATATCAGAAGTAGGGCTCCCAAGTAGAGCTTCCAAGGTCCTTGTTCAAGTCTTTGTTATACTCAGGAGGTGGGTGGGAAAACCAACAGATAAAGCTGTATGACTCACATCTTTGCCTGCTTGGATATAAAAACCCCTCTTCCCTGAAGGTCAGCACCTTTCTCCCTGCTAACATGATGCCAGGGAGGGACAATCACAGCCAGTTATTAGGTTCATTGTTAATTAGACCTGAGACTCAGGTCTGTTTCTAGGGGGTAACTTAGAACAGCTTAATTCTGGAAAATATGGCTTTATGTCTCCTAAGACCATTTCTGGGCACCATGCTCTACTCTCCTGCAAACTTTTCTGTAATGCCAGATTCCAGCTCTATTGGTAGGATCAACTTCCTGGGCTAGACTCTGCCTAACCATCACATACTCATTTCCAGTTTTTTTATTTTTATACTGATCTTTAAGGACTTCTTAAAATTTCTCTATGAAATGCAGTGAATGTTGTCAATAGAAAAAATTGAAATGCATCATTGTACAACTATTTCATATATAACCTACTAATTACATTTTAGGTACTAAGAAATAAATAATTCCTTCATAGTTTTTACATAGTTGAGCTCAGAAGCAGCAAAACAAGATGCAAGGAAAGAAACCCAGTATGTTTATAAGTTTCCATTTCACTGTGTTCTTTGTTTCTTCCTGGCCTAGAGTGCAGCAGTAAGCTAAATGGGGAAGGGGTAGATAAGAAGAGGGATAAACATATAGTGGAAGTGTCCTTTGGGCACATTCCAAGTAGTGGAATCACTGGATTGAATGGTAGTCCCATTTTCAGTAGTTTGAGGGTTCTCCACAAGCCTTCCATAATGGCTGAACCAGTTTGCAATTCCACCAGCAGTGTAAAGTGTTCCTTTCTCTCCACATCCATGCCAGTACTTGTTGCCTGTTTCGGATTTTTGCTATTTTTTTTGATATGGGCCATTCTTATTGATATAAGATTGTATCTCATTGTGGTTTTGATCTTCACTTCCCTGATTGTTAATAACATTAAGCATTTTTTCATATGCCTATTGGCCATTTTTTTTTTTTTTTTTTTTTTTTTTTTTTTTTTTTTTTTTTTTTTTTTTTTTTTTTGTCTTTGGAGAAGTATCTTTTTAGTTCTCCCGATCTTTGACTGGATTTTTTGCTTTGTTTTTGTGAAATTGTGTGAGTTCATTGTAGATCTTTGCTATCAGACCTTTATCACTTGTGTTGAGGGCAAAAGTTTTCTATTCACTTGGGTTCCTTTTTGTTTTGGTTGTCATCTCTTTTGCTGTACAGAAGCTTTTTAATTTCCTAGCTGTTTCTGTATCCCTTCATTTATTTTTTTAACCAGCTGTAGATGTGTTCTGAAAGAGGGTTCTGAAGTGTAAGTCTTTGAGTGTTTTGCCCATACTTTCTTCTCTGTATTTTATGATTTCAGTTCTATTTACAATTCCCAGAATATGGAAACAACCCAAATGCCCCCAAACTGATGAATGGTTGAAAAAATATGTGGTATAGTTACACAATGAAATATTATTCTGCAGTCAAAACTGACAAATATGAAGCATTTGTGATAACACGGATGGACCTAGAGGGAATCATATTGGCAGAAATAAGTCAGAAAGAAAAAGACAGAAGCCATATGATCTCACCTATAGATGGGAATTAGGAATACTAAACAAAAGGCCCGAAAAAAAATAAAACGAAAGTGGAGCTGGGGCAGGATACTAGGGTAGGAGTGGGAAGGGAGAAATTGGGAGGGAGAAACATAAGAAGATCAAGATGAAGACTCACTAAGGTAGGGTGGAGGGAGAACCCTGGGGAATGCAATGATGTAATACAAACACACATATGTATACACATAATTATGTAAACAACAAAATGATTAATAAAAAATATTAAAAAAAAAGAGGAGGGATATGTAGACTTGAGGACCCGGGTGAATACCTTTCATAGGGCTAGCAATTGTCCAGGATAATTCATTTCAATTTAACAACATCTTGACTTTACCTGCAAGTTTAAAGATTATGAATTAAAAAAATATAAGGAATGCATATATGCTTTAGGCTACGCCATAGGAGTGTTGTTTTCAAACTGTTTCTTGTCAATAATGCTATCACATAACAAGAGGTATTTCTAGCTGAGATTTTCTTTTTAAGATAGTTCGATGAGAAATGAATTCCCTAGAATATTAATGAGATTTTCTGAAAATTCAGGAATCCTGGGGATCCTGGGGAATCCCCAGGACAAGTCAGTTAAGGACGAAATCACCTAAATTGTTTTGTTATTTCACAAGTGTCTGTAATAGGCACATCTATAATAACAGTCCCCAAAACAGGAATGAAGTGACTAGTTTCCCACACATTTTGCACATAATGTGAAATGAATGTGGAACATACTATTGAAAATAATTGTTGTTTATATATAAGCATAATGGCATCATGTCATATGTATTACAATAATCCATTTCATGTGCCTCTGTGACTGGTGGTCTTCTTAAAAACAGAAACCACTTTTATGTATTTTTCCTGCTCCCAGTATTAAACATTGTCTGTAGCATATATTCAGTATGCAGTAAATGACTGTGGGCTATGTGAATGGATGAATGAATAGGTAGATGTGTGGATAAATATAATGTCCACTCAACAATTGCAAATACTATATATAGTAATTAATATATATATATATGCACATACATAGTAATTAGCACAGTGACAGAATTCACAAAGCTAAGACATAAAGGAATAAGTAAACATGTTTTTGTTGACCTTGCCCACTTTTTAATAGTTTTAAGTATAGTCACTTAAAAGTCCTGTGGAAGCTAAGATGTTTGGGTATTAGATGAGTTAGAAGGCAAGCTACTAAAGGTCTTTAATATGGTACTTTGTCAAAATGTTTAATCTTGGTAGTATCGATGTTTAGCAACACTATCAGATTTCTCCCAGGATGAATGTTGATGACTTCATAATGCTCAGTATTACTCATTGCATTAAAGGAAACATATTTAAACATGAGAAGTTTAATATGCAACATTACAGGAAGAATTTTGAAGTGGAGAATTTAGCTTATTATCTTCAAGGTTTCTTTTTCCCTAATTCTTTGAATGGTGAACTTATTCTCTCAATTGGCCTAGAAAGGAGGTCAGGGAATTTTAAAGGAGTAGTTTGCACCAGTAAGGAATTCATCTCTAAGTCACTGTATGTAAGTGGTAATCAATCCAGAGCAAAGCTTCAAATCCTTCTGTCACTAACTAAAATGTGTGAAGCCTCAGTCTCATGAGAAACCCTATATAATTTAGGGTATCTATTATAATGGTTCTTCTGGTAGCTATTGAAAGCACTAAAAGGTTTTCAACATCAGCTCTACAAACAAAATTTGTGTTTAAATTGATATTATAAAGAACGGTATGATGTATGGCTTACCAGGGGCTGTTAGAAGTTGATATAGAATGTGACACTAATGCCTTAAGTGACTCAGAGCTCCTTTGCAAATTTTTGCCATCTTTCATCCATGGAAATTAACTTAGTAGCCTATATGTATGTGTCAAAGCTGGCATTTCTTCAACACTCATTCATAGGAAATTTCAAGCTAAGTGAAATGCACCTTTTTTACCTAAACTGGCTATCTGAGGAATTAGGGAATTTAAGTTAATTCAGACGAAAACAGGCAGACATGAGTATGAACCCTGACCCTAACATTGCGTGAATGTGCAAGTTGGGTGACATGACCTAACCACTTGCTACCTCAGTTTCCTCATCTGTCATAAGAGGTTTTATTGTGAAGAGATTGAAAGTCTGAATTCTGGGACCAAACTGCCAATGTTTTAGTCCCAGCTGTTGTATGTGTGTGTTGTGTATATAGGTTACTATATATAAGTTGCACATGTCACTTCTCTGTGTCACTATTTAATCACTTGTTGAACACTGACAATCCACAATAACACAACCCACATAGTAGATGGTTTAAAGAACAGACATTTATTTTCTCACTGCTTTAGAGTATGTAAATCCCAAATCAAGATGTCATCAGGTTTGATATTTTCTGAAGTTGTTCTTCTTGGCTTACAGATGCTCATTTTCTCACATGTCCTACATAGGCTATCCTCTGTGTGTATGTATCTGGGGCCATCTCTTGTGTTCAACTTTCTTCTCATAAGGACATCAGATAGGATTATGATCCACATTCAGAGTCTTGCTTTAACTTGATCACCTCTTTAAAGGCTTCATACAATCCAAATATAGTCACATTCTAAGATACTGGGGTTTAGAGTCAGGATGTAGGAATTTAGGAAGAAACAGAATTCAGTTCATAACACTTGTAAAATGAGAATAATAATAGACTCTAATAGTAAGAAATAAATGTGCTACCATACTTAATGACTTAAAATAGAACCAGGTACTTAAAAATCATTCAATATATGTTGGTCATCATTATTGTTATTCTATTTTACTTTAGACCAATAAACTAAACTTTATAAGCACTATTAAATAGAGAGTAACAGTAATAGTACTTTTTTCTAGGCTGTTTGCATGAATTAAATATTATACATTTAAATACATAGTTCTGAGTCTGGCACACCTAAATCCCTCAGTTAAGATTAGACCTCATTTTCATCTTCATTATTCCAGAAAATCAGATCAAATTGAACTTCTACTACTATTTTTTTCCTGATTACACCTATGTGTTCTTAACTATGCAAACATTTGTGTGTACTCTTACTCATCCTCTCACTTGCTTTTCTATGGCGTTTACCACCAACTGTCTCACCATCCTATAATCTCATGTTTATCTGATACTCTCAATAAACTGTGAGCATCTGAAAGGAAGGGTCTGTTATCACTAATTGTTAAATTGTACAAGTTGTCAACAGACATTTGTTTCATTAAAAGTAGATGAACTATGATTAAAACCATGACTAGGCATTAAAGTCGCTTGATCATGCTTTTGATTTGAGAGTCTATTATGCATGGGGTGAACAATATTATGTGTTATCTCTACCTCGACTCAGTATGTCTAATGACACTCAAGCTATGATTGGAATAAGGACCTGATGTTGGGTAAGGAGGGAATTTAGAATAGAAGTTTCATCACATTCAATTCTCTGATAAGTCTGCTTACACTCCTGAACAGCAGACATATCACATTTCTCTTTAGAACAAGTTCCCTGAAGGCATCAGTCTTCCATATCTTTCACCAGTATTCTGTGTACCATTGAGTAATTACTCATTAGCTTACTATTCAAGACCTCAAACCAGAAACTTAAATCTTGTAAAAATTTGACTTGCTATCTTAATTGAGTCCACTTAACACAGCCATTGAGAATCAGAAAAATATAACTTTCATGTGTTCCAGCCAAAACTTTTTCTTTTTATGTGAACCAATAAAACTCATACTTGAAATTAAATAAACCATCCTCAAAGATGGGGATCCCAATGAAGACTTAAAAGAAGTGGAATGCTAAATTTAGTAACTGCATTATATGTGGATATATGTTCTTGCTACTTCTTAAGGATAAACTATCTGCATTGAATACAAATATTTGATCCCTGAAGTATTGGCAATGTTTTGACCTGAAAGAACCAGCAGTCAGCCAGCTGTTGTATATGTAGTAAGTAAGGTGATAGGCAGTATGTTTGTGAAAGATGTAGAAAGGTTGATGGTGTTAGTGAACTTCAATCACTCATTCAAACAACAGATGCAGGTGATAAACTGATCCCTGTAGTATTGTCAACAGGAACTTCTCTTTAGGAATATTTAGTGGCATTGTTTAAAGGACATTATCAAATCAAAACTCTCAGAATTGAGTTATTGTGGTGACTATCTCTATAGAGGTAGATCATTGGTTTTGTCCAAATTCCATAAATAGTGAAAAGACTTTTCATCCCGAAGCAGTTGCAAAACCAACAGCATCAACAACTTCCTATGGACCATATTAAGATGCTTTCTTGCTCCAATCAAGAATAAAATGAACAGACTAATAATGAAAATATTAATGCTGATTTTTTTCAATGAAATATAAACTATATTGCTGCCTCAAACTAATTGCATATATTTTGTAAAAGTAAAATTATTTTATTTTGACATAAGCAATCCCTCTCTCAAGAACTCTATTTTGTTCAATTCTTTCTAATTTGAAACTTTTACTTAAGTGTAAACAAAACTCATGATTGTTTTCTAATTATTATCCCTACTATGATATTTACCATGAAATCTCATGCTTACAACCCCTTAGAATTAACAATTTGATTGCTTCTTTACTCATCAAGAATAATATTTCTTATGGAAGAAAAATCTGATTAATGTACATATCTATGAGCATTGTGAAAAATTTGACTTAAGGCATCATTACAGGTACAGAAGCATTTAAATATTGCATCAATGCATAATGAGTCATATAGGTACTCCCTGAATATATAGACAGTGTGTGATCAAAGGAAAAAGTAGTTTTCCAGTTATCCCCTCCTTGAGGCTTTCTCTCTCGCCAATTTTGATTTCTTTCACCTTCTTGCACTGTACCTACTATAGATAGTATTTAAGTTAACTGAAATAGTACTTCCAAGAATCTATGATAAATTTATATAGAGACCTATTAAACTAAATTTAAAAATGTCCCTAATTTATTATGCTTCTTGGGAATTACTTTATTTTCTTTATAACTGTAAACAATGTTACATATGGGAGCAAAGGATAATCAATTTTGATGGATAAAAGGTAATGGACAAAATCCAGATATGTCATGTCATGGAGGCACAGCAGTGGAAGCAGCACTGGAGAGAGGGTTACTGTCTGTGAAGCCCACACAGGCAAGAGAAGACTCAACATAGATGATGGGGTGGAAATAAATGTTGTGTATTTTGTAAATGTGTCTGGAACAGTTTTGAAATCTCATAAGATAGCATATTAGGCATTTTCATAGCATAGAACTTAAGGATAGTACTATAATAAGCTCTAGCTTAATAAGATCCTAATGCTGTTGTTTGAATATATGATATCATCATGTTTAAAATGTAATATTCATTCCATTTATATAATTTCTTTTCCCTGGATGTTTGTGCTTTCCAAGATGATATAATAAGAAAATAAACAGCTCAAATGACTTTTCTTCCACACTTTTATCAGCTTAGAGAAATAGGATGACAATAAAGAATGAAGAGATCTAACATTTATAAAGAGATAAACAGGGAGTAGACATTATGCTACATACTTTGTATACATCATTTATTATGTCTTACACCCCTCCTTCAAGGTCAGTATAATTATCTCCATCATACAGATGCAAAAATGGAAACTTGGTGTAAAGTAACTTGCTAGAAGTCATATAGTTCATAGGGTAAAACAGAGAATCAAATCCTGGACTTATTTCATAATCATGTCTTTTACACAATGCTGCATTTGAGTAATCATAAAATTTTAGTGTCCTAAAAAGTCATTGACCTTAAATCCCTTGGTATGAGCAATTTCCTTAAGTAATAATATCTGTCAAGTTACTCAGCAGATGTCCATTTCACTCAACAAATAATACAGCTGAAAACAAAATGGACCCCTTCACCACCCTTTGTTATAAAAAGTTAGAACTGCCAAGGCATAAGTTAGCTAAAATATGGCCCATGGTGAATTGGCATGAAGAACAAAGCTAGAATCTCTGTCCAAATGGAACAGCAAATCATCTCAGCAGCTGTCCCCACTGGAAATGAGCTTATGGAAAAGGGACTATGATCTATACTAGGTGCGATGGAGGTCAGACAACCACTCACACTCATCAGACCAGAGCACTGACAATTATTCACTGTATTCAGAAACACAGTAAACCATTGGAGGAGTGCTTTCTGTTTACTTGTTTGTTTTGTCTGGCGATACAACACCTTTCTATTTAAACAGCTGGGTTATGTATACATGGGGTAGATTTATAGCAAAGCTATTGTGGAAAGTTACAACTCTTGATATGGTTTGAGATACATTTTTTATTGATTTTATCACAGAAGTGTTTCTCAAAACTCAGTATGTATGACTCACCAGGACATCTGATTAAATTGCAGATTCCAATTCTGCAGTTCTGGGATTGTCCTGAGAACCTGTATTTGTGACAAATTTCTAGGTGATGCCAATGATCTGGGCCAGTAGTTTTCATTCTCTAAGTATGAAAGACCAAGATTATTGTGAGCACTTCCCTGAGGTTCATTCATTTAAAGAAGTTGTGAGAGTTTTAAACCAAGTTTATTGACTCAGCACCAATGGAAAAAATGTCACTTTCAACAACAAGTGCTGGCATGGATGTGAGGAGAAAGGAACACGCTTACAATGCTGGTAGGAATGTAAACTGGTCCAGCACTATAGAAAGCAGTGTGGAAGACTCTCAAACTAATGAAAATGAAACTACCATTTGACCCAGCAATTGCTCTTCTGGGAATCTACCCAGAGGAGACCTCAATGTGGGTACAAAGGGACACCCGGATGTTTATTGCAGCACTATTTATAATTGCAAGGACATGGAAACAACCCAATTGTCCCAAAACCGATGAACGGATCAAAAAGATGTGGTATATATACACAATGGAATATTACTCATCAATTAAAAATGACAAATTAGATGAATTTATGGTAACATGGATGTACCTAGAAGAAATGATATTAGCAGAAACAAGTCAAAAAGAAAAAGACAGACACCAAATGTCATCACTTTCTAAAATTATCTTTAAAATACTTTTGCTCACTACTGAGCATTCTGTTTTGTATTCAACTTGCCTGTATTGATCCACTGCCTTAATTTCACCACATAGATCTCACTCATGCCTTTTTTTCTTTTTTGGTGAGCTAAACTCTTGAGACATCACATTACCTCCATTATTCTGTTGATCTATGGAAAGGATCACTTGCCCAGTTTCTCATGGAACAACAAAAAAGTTAATCATGGGAGGAAAAAAAGGAAAATATGGGGATCTGTTCTGAATAGAGTTAAGGTAGAATTAGATTGTTATGTTTTAAGACAAAGAGTACTGGATATATAAAAAAATTAAGTCTGGTCTTGATATCTTATTTATACCTGTGTTCCTCTTCTCATTAGACAACAATCAACTTGAAAGAAGAAACTGTATCATATCCATCTGAATATCCAGCAAGCACAGAATCTGACAGGGGAGAATAAAGTTACTCAATATATTCTCATAGGAATTACTAAGAGAGAAATAAATGGACAACCTAGCCTTGGGTTTTGACACAATGAGCTCATTTACAGAGGAGGTGATGCTAATTGCATGCATGTAATAGGGTTCTCATGTAGTATAAGTGATATAATAGCTATTAAACTACTTAAAAACTTTAAAGCTTTGTGCATAATCAAGCATTTTTATTACATCTGTTACTACCCATATATTAGTGTTTCTAAAAGATGGAGGGCTGGAGATGGAAAAGTGATACTATATTCTAGAAGTTCATGGAAGACCCACCACCTTTTTGTCAAAATCCCATAATACTGTTTGCTATTTAAAATATAGTGATGATAATAAATCAGTGCTTTTTTTTAACAAAACATATATCCTAATAAACTTTATTTTTACTTAAAGAATCATATTTCATATTGTATACTAATCTGACAATATATGCAGTCCTACTAGACAATGTTACCTTATGCCTCTTGTTCTAGTGCTCCATTCAATCTCAAAAGGGCCCTCACTGAGATGATGTATGGCCAACCTACTTATTGACTATATGTACAGCTTGATGTGAAATATTTAGTTGCTTTGCTTGCCTGAGTATGCAAGCTCTGATTGGAGAAGTGGAAGCAGAGAAAAGGATATCTCACTGGGTCTAACATAATGAGATAGAGTACGAGGTCTGTATAATCAAATAAACAAACAAGAAAAAAACCCAAAAGAAATATAAGAGTAACATAGGGAAAGAATTTGCAGGGAAAGCTAAGGTCAGTGAATACCCACATGGCCTTCCCCAGTTCTTGGCTAAGAGACCACTTTGTTATGAAGTACCTATAGCAGAAGGCAGCTATTTGCTTGAAATTGGTGAGAAAAGGGGTATTTATTTAGAAAGCTGGAAAATCAATATGTCTCTAAGGTTTACCATCAGAGTCATTCAATTACTAATAGAGATAATTGTAGCATTAATCTGCTTTTGCAGTTTGGAGAAGAGACTGAACACAGAATGATTGATTTCAAAGAAAAATCAAGTCAAAGAGATGTGGCATTTGTTATTTTAGTAAGTTTTATTGGAGTGAAAAATCCAGATCCTGTTTTATTTCAAGGAAGTGAAATGAAATACCCCAATGTTTACATACTTATTTCTTTGAAGATTTTTCAGCTCATGGAAGAAATAGAAGACATAAAATGCTCTATCATTACAATTCTTCCACACTAAAGACCCTCAGGACAAATTGAATTTCAGATTTTTGTTGAAGTGGATGAGGGGCATAAGGTTTTATCTAGAAACTTGACAGCCTTCACCATTTGCATTGCAGTGGATTAAAGGATATGTCACAAGAATTTATCAAATGTTTCCTGCCCTTAAAGTGTACCTCTGCTCACATTTTCAATTTAATATTCACTGCTGAACTATTCTATTTTATAAAAATGACTGACAGTTTCAAATCTTGAATTACCTATTCAAGACAACCAGCCTCTAGTGAATATCTGACTTAAGATTTAACAGTTTTTCAGAGTTACAAATCAAGTTATCTATGCTTATATCATCAGAAAATTTCTCCACCCAAATATGTCACTGGTTTCTTACCTTCAAGTTCTGACTTAAGTTCAAGTTGTAATACTGAAAAGGTTCTTCCAACAAATGATGACTCTGAAAAATAGAATAAACCAACAGTTATTCACTTCAGGAGAAACCATCAAGAACACAACAGATTTTTCCTTTGGAGCAGAATATATCATCCCATCTCCACAGATATGGTTCTTGAAAACAGTTCTTAGAAGCAGGTCTACAAGTGTCTGATGGAGGGTATATTCCTGTGCAATGTTTGAATTAATAATATAATAAGCAAAAGTTCTTTTTTAAAAAAAATCTTTGTTTATCTGAAATATATTTTGAGTTAAAGGAGAGTTTTAAAGATAACATAATAATCCAGCTTCCCCTAATCTTATATCATACAAAATCACAGTATCTTTATTGAAACTAAGACATTTTAAATTCTGATACCATAATGATGTATAAACAAAACACTTAATTTGTATTTTGTCCTGTTTTCCACTAGAGACACTTTGGATTCAGGTTATAATCTCAGATACTATATTACTGAGACATCATGTCTCTTCAGTTTATGGCAGTGTCTTAGTCATGTCTGTTTCCTGTGTCCTCACTTTTTTGAGTAGGGTGACATAATTTGACTTTGTTTAGGTTTTCTCATAACTCAACAGGGTTAATTGCTTTGGGGAAGTATATGATGAAAGCAAAGTATGCTATTATTATATCAAGTTGAGGGATCTGTTATCAGTGTGAATTACTAATGATGAGTTAAAATTGAACACTTATTTAAAGTGATGTCTACCAGTTTTCTTCAGTATAAAGTTTGTATTTATTTCTTTCCATCCTCTATTTGTTAAGCAAGTCATCAAATACAGCCCATAATTTAGAAAGTGTTTTTTGAGTAGATGACGGAGTTCACACTTTAAGTCCACATTCTGACTGGTGCCATACATGCTGAAGCTCTGGAGGAGAACTAAATTACCAGAATTCTCCTTGAAAGAAAATTCTAAAAAGAATTGGATTTCTTTGACAAAGTCCCCAACTAACAAGTATCTAAATAGTTATGTAGAGGTAGGGAGAGCTATAAACAATAAAATAATGGTGGTCCCCTATGACCGTTGTTAGGCATTGGGGAACAAGCACCTCTATTTTACTATTTCTATAAAAAGAAAAGGAAAAACAACATTTTTATTTACAAAAAGAAAGTCAGTTGACAAACAAAAGAATCTAATGTATTGGTGCAGGTATCAGAAACTGCATACTAAGGACCTTCCATGGCCAGTGGAAGGGTATGATGAGATTACAGGTGGGTAAAGCATGAAGGCTAATAAACCTGCAGGGTTCATTATTTGGGAAATCAAGGGATGAGAGAAGAGGATCATTACTTGAAACTTGCAGTGGGGAAGAAGGATAGAAGCAGAAGACACCCCATGGAAACCTTCATACGTCCAACAATAAGAACATCAAACATTTTTTATACTTGATGTTTTTTACTAAGTGTACTTGATAGGTCAGTTCTTCCCTCAGTCAGTGATACAAATTTTCCATATAATTGACTGATTACTTTTTCTAATAATAAATAATTGACATATCCTTTTAGCTATAGCTTCATCATGGATCTCTTGGTATCCTTATGAAAATAATGTCGCATCTATCGAAATGGTCTAGAGTCTTGATTAACATGCCCTTTTCATTAGTGCTCTATGTTGAAGGGCTTGGAGAGAAATATTTTTGAAATTAAATACCAGAGAAATACATGCGCTACTGCTGTGATGTCTGGAGTCTAAAACAGACTGACAATTAATAAAATCAATGAATTAAATATCAAAAAATTGTGTTCAGGAGTTTCACAGTAAATTATCAAGCAAATTATCAAGTATTACATATTGAATCCTAGCTCTAGATCCGGATATTCTTCTGAACACTATATATATACACACACACATATATATGCACCTATATATATACACACATATATATGCACCTATATATGTATATATACACCTATATATATAATACGTATATATGTATATATATATATACATACATATTACAGCAATTTGATGTGTTATGATTTACTATGACTATTTCCCTTCTGTATTTATTCTGCTTGTATTCCTTATTGAAATGTTCCCGATTTTCTCCGTATCTTCTAGTACTTGTTTTTAAAAATTAATGACTTTTGTCTAGATCCTAAAAGTAGCATGCATGTGCCCTCATTGGGGCACTTGTAGCATTGGGGTTTTTTTGTTTGTTTGTTTGTTTTTTGAGACTAGGTCTCCCTATTTTTGCCCGTGGAACCACAGGCTCTCGTTGCCCGGGGTACCACAGACTCAAGCAATCCCCAGCCTCAGCTTCCCAGGTAGCTGGGATTACAGGCACACACCACCACGCCCAGCTATTTTTTTTTTTTTTTTGGAACTAGGTCTCGCTACAGACCCCAGGAGGGACTTGAACCGTGATCCCTAGGCCCGCCTGCTTCATAGGCTGAAGCTTACAGGCACGAGCCACCGTGCCGGGTCACTTGTAGTATTGCAATATATTCATGGGACTCTATATTAAATTTGTTTCCCTTTCCCTTTCTCAATGAAGGACACCGTCACATTTGGTTGAAGAAACACTTAAGTAGATAGAAAGGACATGATCAGCCAACATAACTTATTTCTTGTATTTCTACAATTTTATTTTAGGCTCTTTATGTTACATCCTTTGGCCCCAATAAATCAAGTAAAGTAACCATATTTCATCAATGAGAAAACAGAGGACTTTAGTGGTCAAACTACTTGTCACAATTTATTCAACTATTTGAATACAAACTCAATTCAACCTGGATCATAAATCTTCCTCCACATTTTCTGAAATTTATTCAGCATTTTTTAATAAATTAAATTTTGATTCACAAATATATTGTGATTGCTTTATTTTATTATATTTCTGTATAAGCACAATTTTTGAGTTACAGTGGTTTGAACTGAGATTTTCCAACTGTATGAAAGTGTTAAAGTGACAAGTATTTAGTAGAACTAAACTTCAAATTTTCAATTAGGGCATTCTGCTTTTCATATTCAGTATTCAGTAGGTTACATGATATATTGAAATTTGTTTTGAAATACATTATTTTTCTGAAGAATTTGCCCAACTAATATGAGTCTTCTGAGAATATTTAAGATAGACTAGAGTTAACTAGATATTTAGCAAATTAAACATATTAAATGCATTTTTTTTGAGACTAGGTCTCATTGATTTTGCCTGTGGAACCGCAAGCTCACATTGCCCAGGGTACCACAGACTCAAGCAATCCCCAGGCTCAGGTTCCCAGGTAGCTGGGAGTACAGTCACACACCTCCATGTCCAGCTATATTTTTTTGGAACTAGGTCTCACTACATGCCCCTGGTAGGACTCGAACCATGATCCCTGGCCCCGGCCAAAGTTTCTAGTCTGCTGCTTACATACATGCACCACCATGCCTAGCCGTAAATGCATTTTCATTTACAATATTTTTTCAACTTTCCGTGGATTTATTGGGGAACTTGTAGCATTGTAATATCGTCTCATCATAAGCTATGGGAGATATGTATATTGATGGCTTGAAACATAACAAGACAACATATTAAACAATTATTTAGACTCTACAATTATAAAGAAGCCCAACAGAACATAGACTCTTGGTGTAGAAGTGGAAGTCTTCTTTGGTAATCAACTATTAGTGTAATCAACTATTCACAACTGTATCAAAGGATATGAAAGTAGTGTTAGAATTCCATATATGAATCTCTCCTCCCTCTCCCTGTTTCCTGCAGACAGAATCTTCCCTTTGGTGGAATATTCAACAGCCTGGATACCTGAGAGTTTATGTGAAACAAGCATTTGATGATTGTTAGTTGGACACTTAGAATGGAGGAGAACACATTGTGTGTGTGAAATCACTGATGTCTGATATTATCTTGTCACCACAATGCAATCATGACCTAGATGGTACCAATTGTGAAATTATGAACTCTAAAAAGTCTGAATTACTAGCAACATGTATATAAATATCATAGACCTTTTCTAAAGAATAAAACATGTCAAGTATCTTCCTTTTTGCTTGTTTATGTATTGAGACTTGGTTATATCATTTTTTTAAAAAAAGATTTTCTTTCTGACATAAAAGACTCTATTAGCACATAGTTTATTTCTAACACAGGTTAAAGAGGAGGAATTTTAGCAATTACAGTTTCAAGGCTTGAGCAGTATAAAATCAAGAAAAGCTGGCACAAAAACAACTTTGTAAAAAGAATTGTGGTGAATTCTAGAAATCAAATTAAACTATGACAACTGATATATTTTAAGGAATAAGCATATGTCTCTGTATTGTTTACATGTCAAATGCAGAGTTAAACAGTCTTTGTAGCATTTGACCATATTTCTATGTCCTGTGATAGATTATAATTTTGTAAGTTTAGTTTGATTCAATTAGGTAATTTAATTGATCACCTATTCTTTATTGGGAGTTTCACTATGGAAAAGACATCATAGATTAATGATCTTCTATTACATCTAGGAGTTTGTAGTCTAGGATTGTAATCAGAAAGTTATTTCAGAACAACATGCTGCATTATATAGGGAACATATATTAAGAAAACAATATTTATTTTGTGTAAGGGAGTCTAGAGACTCCCTTTGTGTAAGAGAAAACTTTGTTGGAATGGTGGTGTTTAAGTTGTGAAATATCAATAAGTAGAGCCAAAAATTACAGGAGGAAAAAAATAAAGAATCTTTATAGAACAGCATGAACAGTAGCAGAGATATTCAGCATACTGTTCTATTCTGACTGTAAGTGATTCAATACAATTGGATCATGGAATGCAAAGCACTATCAGGAAATAGTATTGTAGAGGTCTCCTATCATCCTGTCATTATACAAGTCACTAAGAGATTCCATGAATAAAAGTAATATATTCAAATTTATATACTATATAGATCACTCTGGTGGCAATATGGAGAAATCTTTGGAACGCATATATTCATTTTTTTCTTTTTTAGCCAGAAATATTTTAATTGAGGATCCCTGAAAGGACTCAACTCAACAAGAACTTAAGATTGTCTACTACAACTATTTAATATTAAGAGAGAATAATTTGAACCAAATTAAAGAACTGTATCTACAATTGCTGAAAGTTAATCTCCTCTGTTTTATTTTTTAAATAATCAAATAATTTATTTACATATAAATTTCACATTTTTGCAATTCCCAGGGTTCACCCTCTCACCCTCCCTGACCATTTCCACTGTGTCCCCCCACCCCAAGTTGTGTACTTCAATTCAGTTGTGAGCTTCTTTTGACTTTTTTTCATGACTTTTTGTTTATCTTTCCCCTGTCCCATATAACAGTGAAACCATTTGGTGTCTGTCTTTTTCTTTTTGACTTGTTTCTGCTAATACGAATTCTTCTAAGCCCATCCATGTTATCATAAAATCATCTAATTTGTCATTTTTTAATTGATGAGTAATATTCCATTGTGTATATAGACCATATCTTTTTCATCCATTCGTCTGTTTTGGGACATTTGGGTTGTTTCCATGCCCTTGCAATTATAAATAGTGCTACAATAAACATCCGGGCACAGGTGTCCCTTTGTACCTACATTGAGGTCTCCTCTGGGTAGAATTCCAGAAGAGTGATTGCTGTGTCAAATGGTAGTTCCATTTTCATTAGTTTGAGGGTCCTCCACACTGCTTTCTATAGTGGCTGGACCAGGTTAAATTCCCACCAGCTGTCTAAGCTATCATTATATGCAGATTATGATTCTTTATGTAGAGAACCAAAAAAAAAAAAAAAAAAAAACTATAGAAAACTTCTTGAAATAATAAAAAAGTTCAGCAAGGTAACCGGTTACAAAGTCAACACACAGAAGTCAGTAGCCTTCCTATACACAAAAAGCCAAGAAGAAGAAGAAGAAAATAATTAAAAAGTCATTCTATTTATCATCAAACCAAAAATAATTAAATACCTGTGAAAATCCTAACAAAACACGTGAAGGAACTATACAAAGAAAACTTTAAAACACTGCTAAAATAGAAGACATAAAGGAATGGAAAGACATTTCCTGCTCATGGATTGGAAGAATTAACATGAACAAAATGGTCATCTTTCCAAAAGCAATCTACAGATTCAATGCAATCCCTATAAAAATTCCAATGACCTTCTTTAAAGAGATAGAAAAAAAAATACAGAAGTTCATATAGAATAACAAAAGACCTCGAATATCAAAAAGCCTCCTAGCCAAAAAAAGAGAAAATAGAGATCTAACTATTCCAGACTTCAAGTTATACTACAAAGGTGTAATAATTAAAACAGCATGGTACTGGTACAACAACAATCAGACCAATGGAACAGAATTGAGTGCCAGGAAGTAAAACCACACATATATAGTCAGTTAATCTTTGACAAAGGAAGAAAAAAGTTACATTGGAACAAAGGTAGCCTCTTCAATAAATTGTGCTGGGAAAATTGGACTAAGACCTGCAAAAAAAATGAACCAAGAGAGCATACTCACACCATGTACAAAAATCAACTCAAATGGATAAAAGACTTAAATGTCAGACCTGAAACCATAAATAACATACATAGAAGAAAACCTGGGTAAAACCCTCCATGAATTACAATTCAGAAATCCCTTTCTGGACACATCCACAGGTGGCAAAAAAAATGAAAGAAAACATAAACAGATTAGACTACATCAAACTAAAAAGATTTTGTATAGCAAAAGAGACAACAGAGCAAACTAAAAGAAGCCCATCTGAATGGGAAAAAAATTTTGCCCTCCACAAGAGTGATAAGGATAACAAAGATCCACAAGGAACTTATACAACTAAACAAAAACAGAACAAGAAGTTCAATGAAAAAATGCAGAGAAGCACTAAAAATATACTTCTCCAAGGAAGAAATACAAATGGTCAACAGGCACATGGAAAATTGCTCAATGTCACTAGCAATCAGGGAAACGCAAATCAAAACCACAATGAGATACCACCTTACACCAGTAAGAATGGCCCACATTAGAAAAAAAACGAAAACAAAAAAAAAAAACAATAACAACAGGTGCTGATATGGATGTGAAGAAAATGGAAAGCATATTTTCTTAAGAAAACTTTTAGGAAGACCAACAATAACTACTTTAAACATTTAAAATTTTTCATAGATTTATTTATGCTACATGGAGGTATGTTATATAGTTTATTGAAACCTAGTGTAATTCTCAGAATAGAATCCCTATTAACACAAATTTTCTTGATTACCTTCAATTCTAATAATCAATAAAATCTTAGTCCATACATAGGCAAAAATTTATTAAACCAAAATTGAGAGGGAGCTAGATAATGTCAGTACATAAAAAGTGAAATAGGGTAATCCTTTGAATCTGATCACTGTCAAAACCAAGCTGAATAATTCAGTCTTCTACCACAATGTTTTTCTGGTCCTTTTTTAGGGTTTGAATTATTAATTCTTTACTGCTTTTATAACTAGACACCACTGTAAGGGTAAAAATATGTATACATAATAACATTTTCTGAATGAATAACTTATAACTGATGGTACACTCCTAACACAGTCTTAAATATATAACTTAACAAGCAATTAGTAACGGACTACTCCAAGTCAATGTATATGTGACTTGATCTGAAAGACGAGAAAGTGGAGTATAAATCTATTGAGGAACTATTTAGAAAGAAATATTGAGTCTATACAATTAATACCCAAGTCTCAAGAGATATAATTGTATGTTGAAGTTTAAATGGAAATTTTGACTTAAGAAAATACAATATGACTGACTTAGCACAATTAAGAATTCAACCTACTACTTTTCTACTAAAGTTGTCCACGAAACATATTCTCCTTTCCCCTTCATACAAACCAGAGAGCATTTGCCAGCTTCTCATGAAGTTTTTTGTCAAATATTCTGGAGCTGATGTGTCTGATTTCCATTCTTGGCTAATTAAAAAGTAAATAAGAATTAAAAACTCACATATAAATCAGTCATTCCCAGTATCATACCCCTTATTGTCTAGTTGAATCCAGATAATGTGGAAGTCTCTGAAGCCCTTTGTGATATCAGAATCACTAAAGAGAAAAAAGTCTGTGTCATATGCTGAACTCCCTGATGGATTTTGCATAATCAAGTAATGAACTTCAGTTGGCTTAAAATTACTAAGAGTTGGGTGTCATATTATTAAATAGCTAGTGTTATATGCCCTAAATATAATGTAGTTAGCATAACAAGAGTGGATGAGTGATTCTCTCTCTCTCTCAGAAATGGTTTATATATATATATGTATGTATATTTCTTGATGGCCTTGCTTGAACGTTTGCATTTTTCTTCCTTTTTGGTTGGGGTCTATGTGTTGGACCACTATGGCACTTGTACTGGCTGGTATGGTTGTTGAAGGCTCTTGCCTGAGCAGCTGTGGTATGCTTTGTGTCTTATTTTTTATGCAATAAAGTATTTTTATACATGCAATAGTTATACATTTGCCATGTGATTGACATATAAATAACTGGGATACCAATGAATAATTTATTATGAGAATCCAATAAAAATTATTCATTGATATGAAGACAAGAATATTTTTATATGATTAGTGTGTTTTTTCCCTGAAAATAGACATATGTGGGGGATAAGTTGTGTTCAGGTATTTCTTTGGAAAGTATGAAACAAGAATAAGAGGAAATGTAATAATTAGAGTAAAAGAGTTGGAAGATAGATACTAGTGATTTCAGGTTGTTAGGGAGGCATAATTACTGAGTGCTTTCGAGAAAAAATTTAAGGAAAGATAATGTCATTTTTAAATAAATGGAAAATGATCATATTTTTTCAGGAGAAAAAAATAAACAGCTAAAATAGTGATTATCAAGGAAAGTACAGAATATATAAACTGCCTGAGTATCTGCAGTGCAAGTAATGCAGTGAGGGCAAGGAGGCAGGATATGTAGTGGACAGAGATGTACAATTAAAGTGCCATCACCATTTATCTTACACCAATATAGTCAGAGTTATTTCCTGTTTCAGTGGTGTTAATATATATTTGACATTATTGAACTATACATTTAAAAATGGTTAAGGTAATAAATCTAGAGTAGCCATGCACCAGGAGGCAGATGGAGTGAGTGCTGCTTCCAGGGGAGGAGAAGCCACACCACCACTGCTGACCCCTGTGACTTCCAGCTCTGTGTAAGAAAGAGTGGCAATTGTCCCAGGAGGAAAACAGAGTAAGTGCAGATCTCAGGAGAGGGAGAAGCCATCAGCCCATCCCAAGCCAGACCTGCAAGAACCCCGAGAGATGTGGGAAAGAGGCCTCTGCCCAACAACTTTAGGGAGTGAAATACACAGGTGGTCTATGGCCATCCCACCCTGAACGCTCCCGATCTCGTCTGAAATACACAGGTGGAGGAAGTGAGATCCACCAGTCAAAAGTCCCACCAGTCCATGACTGCTGCAATTGCAAGTGAGTGCTGTTCAATACAACAGCCAACAGGAAGCCACAAAGCATACCACAGCTGCTCAGGCAAGAGCCTTCAACCAGCATGCCAGCCAGTACAAGTGCCATAGTGGTCCAACACATAGACCCCAACCAAAAACAGACAACAGAAAGGAAGAAAAATGCAAAATGTTCAAGCAAGGCCATCAAGAAACAATATACCACCAAAGGAAAGACAACCCTCAGACCCAATTTCAACCACATGGATGAAAATGTTCTATCGGTCAGATAAAGAATTCAGAATCACCATGATAAAAATACTCAAAGATCTAAGAGAAAATTTTAAAAATATATAAAAAAGAAAAATTGATATGAGTAACATAAACAATGAACAGAAAAATGAAAATGAATCTTTAAGAAAGACTAAAGGAAACATAGGACATTAAGGGAGCAATAGAAGAGCTTAAAAATGCTGGTAAAATCCATAAAAAAATATAATAGATGTTATGGAAGTAAGAATCAGTACTTTCAAAGATACCAAAATAAAAAGAACCAAGCTGGGCACGGTGGCACGTGCCCATAAGCTTCAGCCTATGAAGCGGCTGGGGCTAGGGATCTTGGTTTGAGTCCTGCTTGGGGCAACACAGTGAGACCTAGTCCCAAAAAATAATCCCAGCTACCTGGGAAGCTGAGGCTGGGGATTGCCTGAGTCTGTGGTACCCCAGGCAACATGAGTCTGCGGTTCCACAGGCAAAAATAGTGAGACCTAGTCTCAAAAAATACATACATACATACATACATACATACATACATACATACATACATACATACATAAAAAGAACCAAAAGAGAAAAAAGGAAGAATACAAGAGAAGAAGAATGAAGAAATACTCAGAGATTAAACAGACACCATGACCAAAATAAATATGTCACAGGAATTCCAGAAATTGAAGAGAGAGTTAGAGGAACTGAAAATATAATTAAGGGAATAATTCAAGAGAACTTTCCTACACTGGAGAAGGAAATAAAAATAGATATAAAGGAAGCTAGGAGGACACCAAACTACCGCAATGAAAGAAAAACCACAGCAATATACATAACCGAAAAGCTACCAAGAGTCCAAGACAAGGAAAAAATAATGAAACTGACTAAAGAAAGGCTAAAGGTAATATACAAAGGAAAACCTATAAGATTGACTTTCAGATTTCTCTGAAGAAACACTTCAGGCAAGGCGAGGCTGGAGTTACATATTCAAAAAACTCCAAGAGGAAAAATGCCAGCCAATAATACACTACTCTGTTAAGATCTCCTTCCTTTATAAAGGAACATTTAGTATTTTCTCAGGCAAATAAAATCTTCAGAAATGTGCACTACTAAACCTCCAATACAGGAAATTTTATAAGAAGCTGTAGGTTCCAAACCAACAGAAGAATGAGCAGGAAAAACAGAACAAGTTAGTAAATAGAATTGGAAAATGGCAACCAAAATGACAACTCAGACTTTCAAGTATCAATATTCGCCCTAAACATTAAAGAATTAAACTCACCAGTTAAAAGATACAGCATAGCACACTAACTCAAATAAATAAATAAATAAATAAACAAAACAAACAAACAAACAAGCAAGCAAAAAAACAGAACCCAACATCCTGCTACCTCCAGGAAACATTTAAACTTTGAAAATGAATATAGACGGAAAGTAAAGGGCTGCAAATAATCTTACAAGCAAATGACCCCTAAAAGAAGGTGGGTGGAAAAAAAAAAAACTGAGGACACTTTGTAATGATCAAGGGGTCAAGACAACAAAAAGCCATAACATTCATTAATATATATTCACCAATGAGGAATTACCAAAATGCAATAGATAATTACTATCAGTGCTAAAAACAGATACTGGTGGAAATACGATGTGGTAGAAAAATTCAGCACTCCACTCTCACCAAAGGACAGATCAAGAAGCCAGAAATTACATTAGGACACACTAAGTCTAAATGAAGATCTAAGCTATATGGCCCTAAAAGACATTTATAGGCAACTGCATTCCCAAAAAAACAAATAGCCTTTTTTTTTAAATGCACATGGAACATTATCCAAAATTGATTAATTCTTAGGCGTCACAAGACAAATGTCCATAAATACATGAAGATTATAATAATACCAAGTATTTTCTCTGATCATAAAGGCATCAAACTAGAAATGACCGACCAAAAGAAAATAAGGAAATTGTCGCTACATGGAGACTGAACAATGTGTTACTGAGAGATGGCTGGGTGAATGAGGAAATCGAAGAAGAAATCAAAACATACATAGAGACAAATGACAATGACAATACAACATTCCAGGATGTATGTAACTCAGCAAAAACAGTATTAAAACAAATAAATAACCTAATCATCCATCTTAAGGAGCAGGAAAAAGAGCAACAACAACAAAATTTCAAAACCTAACAGAAGATACAAAGAATGACAATATTTGCAGTGAAATATAGAAGTTATTGGTCAAGATGAGCATAAACTCATTTCTGGTTCAAGGAACAGAGACCGAGCAAAACTCAGTAGCTTGTCACTTGCAGCAGCTTCATTAGGCTGAGGATGCAGAAGTTAGAGTTCAGAGCTGCTGAGCCAAGATTCTGCGATGGAGAAAAATGTTCAGCATTTTCCCTTTGAGGGATGTAACCAAGCATATGTGCATATGTGGAATAAGACCACATAGACAGAGCAAGCTGTTTAAAGAGCTGAGCAGACATTTTAGAAGCTATGTAGTGATTGGAGAAAAAGTCAGAGATCCAGAACAAATAGGATGGAGTGGAAACTTGAACAGTCAGGAGTTGTATGTGGAAACCCAAATGCTAAACATAAGGAGCAAGACCTGTCTTAGAAGTAAGAAAAAATATCTGCTGTCTGTTGCCTGAATATTTGTTCTCCAGAATTTAAAAAAAAAAAAAAAAACTTCATAGAGAGAAAAAAAGTTACAACCTGACCCTCTGCAATTATCTATACTAATGTTGATGTTCAATAAATATTGCTAAGCATGCCAAGAAAGAATGATCAACCTTTTTTCCAAATTAAATAAAATAAATAATCAGTAAGTGATCCAGATATTGCAGTTATCAGATAGAAATGTATTTTCAGATATATTTGAATACTTCAAATGTATTTCAAACACAAAGTATTTAAGAAAAGAAAAAGTCCAAAAGAGAATGGGGAAAATACAATCAAATGAAAAATAAATCTATTGAATAGCTTATTTTAAAAAACTAGATTAGCTGGGGA